>CM055899.1:27473646-27606019 GCA_029582155.1 Panopea generosa | reverse complement strand
ACATAACGATGGTGCAGCAAGGGACTAAGACCCCTCTCGTTAAACCCCATCTTCAGTCTAAACACAAAAATGATGCATGAAGGGACTAAGATCCATCTCGATAAACTCCATCTACAGTCTAAACATAACAATGATGTATCAAGGGACTAAGATCCATCTCGATCAACCCCATCTACAGTCTAAACATAACGATGGTGCAGCAAGGGACTAAGAACACTCTCGTTAAACCCCATCTACAGTCTAAACACAACAATGATGCATGAAGGGACTAAGATCCATCTCGATAAACTCCATCTACAGTCTAAACATAACGATGATGCAGCAAGGGACTATGATCCATCTCGATACACTCCTTATACAGTCTAAACACAACAATGATGCATCAAGGGACTAAGATCCATTTCGATAAATTCCATCTACAGTCTAAACATAACAATGATGCAGCAATGGACTATGAACCATCTCGATAAACCCCATCTACAGTCTAAACATAACGATGATGCATCAAGGGACTATGATCCATCTCGATAAACCCCGTCTACAGGCTGAACACAACAATGATGCATCAAGGGACTATGATCCATCTCGATAAACCCCATCTACAGTCTAAACATAACAATGATGCATGAAGGGACTAAGATCCATATCGATAAACCCCATCTACAGTCTAAATATAACAATTATGCATGAAGGGACTAAGATCCACCTCGATAAACCCCATCTACCGTCTAAACATAACGATAATGCAGCAAGGGACTATGATCCATCTCGATAAACCCCATCTACAGTCTAAACATAACAATGATGCACCAAGGGACTATGATCCATCTCGATAAACCCCATCTACCGTCTAAACATAACGATGATGCATCAAGGGACTATGATCCATCTCGATAAACCCCGTCTACAGGCTGAACACAACAATGATGCATCAAGGGACTATGATCCATCTCGATAAACCCCATCTACAGTCTAAACATAACAATGATGCATGAAGGGACTAAGATCCATATCGATAAACCCCATCTACAGTCTAAATATAACAATTATGCATGAAGGGACTATGATCCATCTCGATAAACTCCATCTACAGTCTAAACAAAACAATGATGTATCAAGGGACTATGATCCATCTCGATAAACCCCATCTACAGTCTAAACATAACGATGGTGCAGCAAGGGACTAAGAACACTCTCATTAAACCCCATCTACAGTCTAAACACAACAATGATGCATGAAGGGACTAAGATCCATCTCGATAAACTCCTTCTACAGTCTAAACATAACGATGATGCAGCAAGGGACTATGCTCCATCTCGATACACACCTTCAACAGTCTAAACACAACAATGATGCATCAAGGGACTAAGATCCATCTCGATAAATTCCATCTACAGTCTAAACATAACGATGATGCCGCAAGGGACTATGATCCATCTCGATAAACACTATCTACAGTCTAAACATAACAATGATGCATCAAGGGACTATGATCCATCTCGATAAACCCCATCTACAGTCTAAACATAACAATGATCCATCAAGGTACTATGATCCATCTCGATAAACCCCATCTACAGGCTAAACACAATGATGATGCATCAAGGGACTAAGATCCATCTCGATAAACCCCATCTTCCGTCTAAACATAACGATGATGCATCAAGGAACTAAGATCCATCTCGATAAACCCCATCTACGGTCTAAACATAACAATGATGCATCAAGGGACTATGATCCATATCGATAAACCACATGTACAGTCTAAACATAAGAATGATGCATCAAGGAACAAAGATCCATCTCGATAAACCTCATCTACAGTCTAAACATAACAATGATGCAGCAAGAGACTATGATCCATCTCGACAAACCCCATCTACAGTCTAAACATTACAATGATGCAGCAAGGGACTAAGATCCTTCTCGATAACCCCATCTACAGTCTAAACATACATGTTACAATGATGCATCAAGGGACTATGATTCATCTCGATAAACCCCATCTACAGTCTAAACATAACAATGATGCATGAAGGGACTATGATCCATCTCGATAATCCCCATCTACAGTCTATACATAACGATGATGCTAAGAACCTGCTTGATAAACCCCATCTATAATCTACAAAATCAAAAAACAACAAGTACGATTTTAAAACAGAAAAAAAGAAAACTCTGTTTATTTCTTATTGATATAAGTAAATTTACTGAGTATGTTTGCACAATATGGCTATCATTAGAATTAAAGTGTGATTCTTAGCGTATTAACTATCCAGAATACAGGCAAGCATCAGAATTTATATCAAGTGTGTTGTTTACCCTATTTTAGTTCACATTAAAATGGTTAAGAGCAGAACTTCTTGTCAAAATAATGTTCTGATTGGCTGACGCTCGTGAGGTTATTGCTGGTGATTTCTTCCATACATGCAAGTCTTAACAACAAAATATAAATTGGGAATGACGCATTTACGGTTATATCATGAAGATAAAACAAGAAATAAAAAACTATATACACTAAATATATGTGTTATTTTCTCCATTACCATGATGAAAACACCAACTACAATATAGCGTCAAATTATTCAATTTTACTGAAAAATAAAAACCTATTTTTTATTCTGAATATAATATGCAGGTGTGTTCCACTAACCTATTTTCAAAGAAAATGCATGTAATTATCACTTTTAAATTAATTACTTTTACATATATAACTCCACACCAAGTGTCAGATAACGTCACATTAACTGTCATTTGAACACTTTAAATACAAATATGTTGACAGCATAGAATGTTTGATTAATACCCATGTAATTGTCTCTTAAATTCAAACATAATCTGATTGATGTCTCTCCAAAAATCGCCCAGTAAATAGTGGAAATGACAACCGGCTTGAATAGTATATACTAGTTGATTTGCGCTTGTTTTAATGTTAAAATGTTTGTCAATAAATGCATGTAATACACATTGAAGATTATATTCCACAGAATAACACATGTCACGTATTATTAGACTACTCTGGTTAATTTATGAAACTGACATTTTAGCTGTGAGACCAATATACATATAAAGTATTTCTTTTGATATATACATTATCTGGATGATAAGCACAAATGCTCCTGGGTTCACGTCTTATTCAGAAAAGGTAAACCTTCGATTTAGGAATGATTTCTAAAATAACGGTGCGCAATGGTGATTCCAAATGTTTACTACTCATTCTTTTGTTGATGCTTTCTTTTGATGACCAGATTTGTGTTTCTGTCTCGGCCTAGGATTTAATAAAAAGACTTTAACTCTATCTGGAAATCATTATAATTATCATTTATAATTCGGAAGAACTTATACTAGTATGTTCCAGATTGACTATGTGATTAAATGTTGTCATCAACATAAAAAACAGTAATATTTTAATGGTTTGATACGACATCATATTGTATTTCAAGATATACAAACTACAGTATGGTTCATAACTATTAATTACATGTATAAAAGTGTATACGTATATATTCATATTATAGGTATTACGTCTACATCGGCGATTGGCGAATCTAATCCGGAAACAACAGCTACAGCTATTGTCGGGCCAAATCCTGCACCCAAAGCTATAGTCGAATCTGATTCAGCTGCAGCACATATCGTCGGACCTAAGCCATCACACCCAGCTATTGTCGGATCTGACCAAGCTCCACCTACTATTGTCGGATCTGAGCCAGCACCACCTATTATTGTCGGATCTGAGCCAGCACCACCTACTATTGTCGGACCTGACCCAGCAGCAACAGCTTTTGTCGGATCAGACCAAGCACCTCCAGCTATTATCGGACCAAGCCCAGCAGTACCAGCTATTGTCGGATCAGACCCAGCACCTCCAGCTATTGTCGGACATGACCCAGCAGTACCAGCTATTGTCGCTTCAGACTCAGCACCTCCAGCTATTGTCGAACCTGAACCAAAAACATCAGCTATCACCGGACCTAATACATCACCACCAGTTATTGTTGGACCTGACTCGGCAATACCAGCTATCGTCGGGCTTGACCCAGGATTACCAGCTTTAGGAAAATCGGGACCAGCATCACCAGCTATCGGCGACTCGGGACCAGCACCACCAGCTATCGACGAATCAGAATCAACACCACCAGCTATCAGCACATCGAGACAAGCACCACCAGCTATCGGCGAATCGGAACCAGCACCACCAGCTATCGGCGCATCGGAACCAGCACCACCAGTTGTCGGCGCATTGGGAAAAGTACCACCAGCTATCGGTGAATCGGAACCAACACCACCAGCTATCGGTGCATCGGGACCAGCACCACCGGCTATCGGCGCATCGGAACAAGCACCACCAGCTATCAGCCCATTGGAACCAGCACCACCAGTTGTTGGCGTATCGGAACCAGCACCATCAGCTATCGGCGCATCGGTCTCAGCACCACCATCTATTGGTGAGTTGGAATCAGCCCCATCAGCTGTCAGCGCATCAGAGCCAGCACAAGCAGATGTCGGCTCTTCGGAATCAGCACCACAAGCTGTCGGCGCAGCAAAACCAGCACTACAAGCGATCGCCGCATCTGAATCAGCACCACCAGCTCTCGGCGCATCGGAACCATCACCACCAGCTATAGGTGCATCGGAATCAGCACCATCAACTATCGGTGCATCGGAACCAGCTCCACCAGCTAACGATGCATCAAAACCAGCACCACCAGGTATTGGCAAATCGGAGCCAGCACCACCACCTTTTGGCGCATCGGAATCAAAACCATCAGCTGTAGGTGCATCGATACAAGCACCACCAGCTATCGGTACATCGGAACCAGCACCACAAGCTCCTGGCGCATCGAAATCGGCACCACAAGCTATCGGCGCATCGGAACCAGCACCAAATATCCGCACTTCGGAACCAGCACCACCAGCTATCAGTGCATCGGAACCAGCACCACCTGCTATAGGCGCATCGGAACCAGCCCCATCAGCTGTCGGTGCATCGGAACCAGCACCACCAGCTATAGGTGCATCGGAATCAGCACCACCAACTATTGGTGCATCGGAACCAGCTCCACCAGCTAAAGGTGCATCGGAACCAGCACCACAAGCTATAGGCGCATCGGAACTACCACAACCAGCTATAGGGGCATCGGAATCAGCTCCACCAGCCATTTTAACATCGGAACCAGCTCCACCAGCTATCGGCGCATTGGAACCAACACCATCAACTGTCACCGCATCGGAACCAGCCGCATCAACTGCCAGCGCATCGGAATCAGCACCATCAACTGTCGGCGGATCAGAACCAGCACCACCAGCTGTTGGTGCATCAGAACCAGCACCACCAGTTGTCGGCGCATCGGAACCAACACCACCAGCTATCGGCGCATCAGAACCAGCACCACAAGCTATCGGCGCATCGGAACCAGTACCACCAGCTATCGGTGCATCGAAATTAGCAGCACCTGCTATCGAAGCATCAGAACCAGCACCACATGCTATCGGTGCATCGGAACCAGCACCCCCAGCTATCAGCGCATCAGAACCAGCACTACCTGCTATCTACGCATCAGAACTAGCACCACCAGATATTGGCGAATCAGAACCAGTATCACTAACTATCGGCGAATCGGAATCAGCACCACCAGCTATTGGTGCATCGGAGCCAGCTCCATCAGCTATCGGTGCATCGGAACCAGCACCATCAGTTTTCGGCTCATCGGAACCAGCACCACCAGCTTTCGGTGCATCGGCACCAGTATCACCAACTTTCGGCGCATCAGAACAGGTACCACAAGCTAACAAAGCATCGGAGCAAACACCATCAGATATCGGCACATCGGATCCAGAATCACCAGCTATCGGTTTATCGAAACCAGCAAATATAGCTGTCCAATCTGACTCAGAGATATTACCATCCAACGGTTCTGCTGTACCATCAGATTTGGTCTCTGAAACAAAGCCAGCTGCAGGAACCTCTAATCAAGACGCAAAATATTCTCCTGTTGGCGTTCAAGTGCCACCAGTAGCTCAAAATGAACCATCAGTCACTTTTAGTGAAACACCAGGATCCACAACTGTAGAAATCTCAGGAGATTTTTTTAATATGGGTGACTTATCGAATGTAATAGAAAAAACAACGTCTGCAACAATAAAACTATCAAAAGAACAAATTGAAATTCAAGATGCTGTACCAGTTGGTCAACAAATACGACCAACCAGAAAAGAGGATACACACATTGAAACAACAACCCATGCTTTCACAACTACTCCTGTATTGCAGAAAGGTATACACGCATATAGTAAAACGGAACCCAGGTATCCAATCGATAATCAATCACTACCGATAGATGTTCCGGCTCCGAATCATCCACCACCTATTTTCCTAAAGGGTACTCGTCCACTCAGTTTTTTACCGGAAGGAGGAATAGGCTTTGCTCAAAATGTACAAGAAAAGCAAGCTACCATAGAAGTTACCACAGAAAGTTCACCTCCACCGATCGTCCTTTTAAAGTCTAAGACAAGACCTAGGTCTGATATAAAATACGATGAGCATCATATATCAAGTCCATGGCATAAATCTAAACCAACCACGACATTAGTAGAGCAGCCAAAATATATGAGTGTATCAGAACTTGCTGAATATGCATTGTTTAATTTGGATCAAGATAAAATACATGCTCGACAAGTTTCACCGGGGTTAGGCGTCCAGGTGTTTTTCAATACAGTCGGACCAATGAAGCAGGAACCAGAGATCACGATATCTACCAAACCAAATAGGAAGATGCCAATTAACGAAGTACATCAAATACAAATAAACAGCCCCATTGATAGATCCAGAATAATGTCGAAAACACAAAAATTTAATAATCAAAATAAACAACCGATATACGCTGACACTGTAAAACAAAAAAAAATATTACCAAAAGTTACTCTCATTCAACAGCCAGGGAAGTATTTCGATTCTCAATATCTTTTGTCTAATATTGTACTGAAATCATCAACATTGCAAACGAAACCGTATGCCAAGGAAAATCCTAAAATGCGTTACGATTCAAAGTATTTGTTATCAAATCTTGATAAACTACAAATAACCGACCATAGGTCAGCAATACATACACAAAACCAACGTGCTCAAAAGCCAACACAAGCATCGCCATTGCATAATATAAACAATTTCCCGCTAAAACAACGTGCACAGTTAAGTAGCAAACGGCATAACAATGTGCCATTTCGACAACAAGCAAGTTATCCAAAACAGCAACAATTCACCCGGCAATCAAGATATTTAACACATGGGGATTTTCCAAATCAGAAACAAGCTCACCAAGAAAATGCATTGCCGCATCAGGTAAAACAATCAAATACTCGAAAAATGATGCCAACAATTAAACCTTTTATTGATACTTCCCATATTGCACCAACTACTGTTAATTCTTGGCTACGAAACCTTCAACTGAAACTTAATACAGTAGATAATAAAAATGCTGAAAAGGCAAATAGCAAGTCACATATGAAAAACCAACAACAAGGTCACTTTGAAACTAGACCACGTCCATCTACTCGCTATACTTTCAACCCATTGCAAGACTCAAGTAAAAATATTAGCCGACCCATTGTAGACAAAAGTCATGGACACTCAAGTCTGTCATCTTCTCAAAATGAAAAACTGTTTCAAAAAAAGAAATTAAGGTTTGAAGATATTCTTAATTCTGGTTATCACGGAAACATATCTATATATAGACCGCGGGCACATGTGTACGGTTATGAACAAATGAAATCATCAAATTCTCTAGGATATGTGAGAGCATCAGAAAATATCAGAAATTTGCCGCTCGGGGCTGGCTACAATGTACGAGAAAGTTTCAACAAAAAGTTTCATCCCGAGGATTTCATGGATAAAAAATCAGAAATCATAACACAAACTCTACTTCCAAAACATATGCAACTGTCAACTTCTGTCAATGATACAAACTTTGTATCTAACAAGATAATTCAAAGGAACCATATGTTAGATTTATTCACACACGAAAAGGCTTTACCAGTACAACAGCAGCAGCACGAGAGAGCCAGTGTAGTTGTGCCTTATCATGGCAAACATACCATAACAAAACAAATTAATAAACGGACATACACACATACACCAAGAACCGGAACGGAGATACGGCAGCTCTTTAATCAAAATATAAATCCAATAAAATCGACTAACAGAAACAATTTGCCAGTTGCTAGAAAAAGGCATTTTGCAAATGTATTTCCAACAAATAATCGGCAGCAGCAAACGTTCCCGCTAGCCTCCAAACTGGCTACTTCATTTGTACAACCACTGAATACCAATTTTTTTAAACCGCATCATTCTGCTAGAACAAACTCGGGTTCATTTTCAAATATTCAACAACGTTCAGAAAATATACAGACTGTTACGCAAACGCACTGGCATGCTAATATAGGCAGATACAGTACTGGAACTAGCCGCCAGGTTCCTTATTCATCACAATATGTACATAAAAATGTAGACACACCTAGTACAAAAACACATGTTTCCACTTTTCCAACATATAAAACAACGTCTTCGCCGACAACAGAAATACCTACAACAACTTCACCACCAACAACAACTATTAGAATGACCAGAACAACAGCTAGAACTACAACTGTACCTACTGTTCCACCAACGGCCGATCCAAATCCTCCGCCAATTTTCGACACAAAGATTTTACAGACGTTTATGCCTATGCCTAAAGAAGAGTCAACCTCAACACCATACACCGATGGTTTGGATGGGAAACCTGCTAGTTGGGACGAAAGTTCAAATAATGTTAACACGTCGTTTGACAGTGAGTATATATTATGAACTTACTGTATCGAAATATTTTATACAGAATATGGAAACTAGTGTTTACAATCTAATATATGTTACAAAACATCATATTGAAGGGTACAGGATCTAAATTCATCAATATATCGAGTCTGTGATTTAGATTCAAACTCAAAATGTCAAACTTTAAGATTCAAATACAAAGGTTATTACCCGCTAAATATTCAAACAAATCAAACTTCTTTGGAAAAATGGCGGTTATGTTAAAGACCATGTGCTTTTGATTGCAATTGTATTTGTCAACTAAACACCAAACACATCAAGCGTATGAATATGTTTATACCTTTTAGTTATTTCCATCTCAATGTTGCATTTCTAACAAATTGGCGACAATTTTGAACGCCATCTTGTTTATTTTAAAATACTCAATGATGAGAATATGTCATCCAACATAAAATCAAAGCACTATAGCTAAACTATCATTTTAGCAAAACAAATATTACTAACACATTCATGTATAAATAATTTCGTATCTAATAGTAATTTCCAACTAAATATTGCATTTTGAGCAAACTGGAGACCATTTTGGGTACCATCTTGTTTGTTTCGAAATGCCCAATAATGACAAAATATCATCTAAGTTGATCATTTTATCATCAAACACATAAAAAGTGTCCTTTAGTATGAATGAGGTAATACATAATAGTAATTTTCATCCAATATTGAAGTTTGAGCAAATTGGCGGCCATTTTGGACGCCATATTGTTTGTTACAAAATGCTCAATGATGACAAAATGTCTTCCAACATAAAATCAAAGAACTATAAATAATATAGACCACCAATTTAGCCAAAAACAAAATTACTGTACACTCTCATGCAAGGTTCAGTGAAAATACCCGGATTATCTGCCGGAATTACCCGGTAGACTATGCAATGCATTAGAAAGAGTTGTTACCGGTTAACTATGCGATCCAGTTACAAAGTAGTAATTGGTTGGCTATACAATCTATTAGCAAAGTATTATCATGGTGGCTATGTGATTCATTAGGAATACATTACCCGGTGGTTGACTATGCAATGCATTATAAGGAGTTATTACCCGATTAGATATATGATCTAATTACAAAGTATTTCCTGGTTCGCAATGCGATCCATTAGCAAAGTATTACCTGCTTAGCTATGCATTGCACTAGAAAGATGGCGATGCGATTTATCAACAAAATATTTCCAGGTTAATTACCTGGTTGGCTATGCGATCCAGTTACAAAGTATTACTCTGTTGGCTATGTGATACATTAGCAAAGTATAACCTAGTTGACTATGCGATACACTAGAAAGTTGGCGATGTGATTTATCAGCAAAGTATCACCAGATTGACTACGCAATGCAAAAGCAAGATTTATTACCCGGTTGGATATGCAATCCAATTACAAAGTGTTACCAATTTGGCTATGCGATTCATTAGCAAAGTATTACCCGGTTGTTGAGGATGCATAACACTAGAAAGCGTTATCAACCGGGCGGCTATGCGATCCAGACACAAAGTATTATCAGGTTGGCTTTGCGATATATTTGCAAAGTATTATCCGGTTGGCTATGCGATGCACTAACAAGAGTTATTACCTGCATAAAGTGACTGATTTTTACGCGGATACGCTTATTCGATGATTTATTTCCTAAAAGAATGGATAAATTGAAAGGGAATCTTTATTTTCTCAAGAAATTATCACTTAAATATACAATTTGATCAGATAACCATTAGTCATTCAGCTGAAAATTTCGGGTAAATAAAAGTTATCTTAATAATGAAAACTTCACCAGATAATAAATATGGTTATAGCTTTAGATGATTAATATATATAGCTGTTCAATAATTGTTGTATCGTATGAAAATACTGATTTAAATGAATCAGGAACACTTTAACAGCTTTTATGTGCTATATTCCATTTCCATATACAGGCAGTCACTTTTTTATCAATATATATGTCTTATATTTGACACTAGCTGTTCTTTTTGCAGTGCCACATATTTGCGGAAGAATCCCCGGGTATAAGCATAATACAATGAGCACTGTCTTTTTGACGCCGAACAAGAAACAGTTTATAGATTTTCATTATTGGAATAGTTATCTCTTGCTTATGGTAAATCTGTGCAAAACTGTTCATGTATTTTTACTTCAATATATTTAGTTTTACTTAAATGTTCATGTTATTGCAGTGAGATGTAGCGAGTGTGTGTTCGTCAATGATAGATGTTTGTTACCAGACCCTTCCTATTGTCACATGTATACAGAATGTGTTCGACAGGGAACATTAGTCAGAGCGTTCAGCAGAGAATGTGCACTGGGTTCATTCTTTGACAGAAAATCGTTTCTTTGTGTTGACCCAAAGAATGCAGATTGTCCGCAAGGTAAATACACTTGGCAAATATATTATGAAACATAAAGTTATTTAATACGACACACTATTCAGTGTGCATGGAATATAATACCTCTAGCATTACATATTAAGTCTATGTCAGTGGGTTTTGTTACTTTACTACGAAACTACGAAAGCACAGTTATATGTATAGTATAGGATTATTTTTTTTTACTGATTTTTTATACATGTATAAAGAATCAGTGATTCTACATTCTTTACGTATGCATAAAAAACAGAAACAAATGAATTTAATCCTTATAACTCCAAACCTGATGATGACATATGCATTCAATTTGCTCTGACTTTGCAAATGAATGGAAATTTAAACTATCAGCTGCAAAGTAAACGCGTAGGAATACATCACTTTTGTACTGAATGACATTAAATTCACTAGATCTCATATCCGATATCATCGTAACTGTTATTTTTCCCATTTTCAGCTGAAGTCTACAACAATGGTTGTATTTTTTTGTAAAATGACGAAATATTTTTAGGAGAATAAATAAAACACCCGCATTTTATCTCCCGATTTGGACAAATAAAATATCGATATTTCAAGGAAATACATTCACAGTGTTGAAGCTGACTTCATTGTTTAGGTTTTGTTCACATGAATGTTTAAATGTGTCATTATTTACGAAGTTCATATAAATCCACTCTCATGAATTGATGAAGAATTCGAATTTGGAAAGTTTCAAATGACGTTTTCGTGCAGGGTTTATGTATTTACATTGTTTCACGGTCGTCTGCTTCTGAACTTCAACTAAATGTGTTGTTTTTTTCTGTCGAATAAATCGGTCTGTGGGGATTTTTTTCAACAACTAATATTACTTTAGGTAAACCAGAGTTGTGTTCAATGATACAACATACGGTACCGGTACATCTCAAATATGAACATTTTATGACCTACTTCATTGGTTCTCAAAACAACTTTTGGTCTGATTTTGGCGCTCGGTTAAAATCGCGGAATTAAGAAATAAAACAATAAATAGAAGGAAATAGCTAACAACTTTTGTTTGTATTATTAAAATAAGCATGGAACCATGATGCACGTCATTTTTGTTCGTACAATATTAAATCGACCATCAAAATGTCGATGCTTCCTTGTTTACGCGAGAAACGTAAAAAGTTGTCCGGCGCCAGGGGTTTAATTGACAACTAAGTCTTTATAGAAATGAAAATGCTTTAAATACATATATACAAGTGACATAAGAAGTATATGTATATATTAATAATATAAAATTTCAGGAACATAGACTTGTTCAGAATATGTTTTTATTTACAGTTTTACAGCGATATCTAACTTATAACCATCGTATTCACTTGTTTGTATCAAGTAATATAGGCATCATATTCTTTACAAAGTGTTTTAATACAAAAACTACAGGTGTTACTTTATGAGCGTGAAATCCATGTAATGAATATCGCCTAAGGTAATGTATACATAGTGTATGTCGAGCATACAATGTTGTCTGACTGAATCGTAACAAACTGGAACTGGAATATTCATGTCAGCTTTCTGACCAACTTTAATGATACACAGTTATGCTAATAAATTCATGGAGTAATACATAACAATCGGGAATTATCTAATATCTTCATGTCCATCTATGTGTCTAAAATATCTCCTAGCAACGGTTTACGGTGCAGAATTAATACATATATTGTTTGGGCGTTTATGTGCAAAATAGGTTTAGAGAAACAGTTAGATCGGTACACGTGTGTGTCCAAGTAATATACCCACATTCTTCATTCTGCTTATTAGCGTCCATCAATAGTTAATTAATGGTAAACAATTAATTACAGCTTCCTTACCAAGCAATGATATCAAGCATGTACTGTATACTTTACATTTATACATCAACACGTATACGCTTGTGTTTGTTACATTGAACTATTTACTAGATCGATGTCGGACACCCGGTACCAAATGGTATTCAATACATGGCCACTGTAAACACTACTGGGCGTGTGGCGCTCGTGAGGGCGGGGGTGTATACGCACAGAGCGAGTGTTGTCCAGACATGGGGGGATTTATGGAAGGGGAAGGTTGTGTTCAAAATCCCAATTGCACAGATTCGTGTGAGAGTCGTGTACAACTATCAGATCCGAAAGGTAAGACCAAATTAAGCATTCTAATAATAAATAATTGAAATTTACTAAACGAAATGATCACACACAGTGTACTTATACAGGATTAATGTTTCTCATAGATTTTCGTTAACTACTAATAAATAGATGGAGAAGTACTGAATACACAACTTTTTTGTATTTATATGCATCATTTGTTTTTATTTATTCATTTGTACTAAAACATTTATTATATTTATGAATTGCCTTACTCACTGAAAAAAATACACCGATAACATAACCAGAGCACCAGTGTGGAGGCTACATTGTACACGATACTCGTTAACGGAGATATGGAGAAGGGCTTTCTTGTCGGTTACATCTACTAACTTATTTTGATTGACACATTGTGATGAAATATTAACTATAATGACATAACTTGTGCAAGCAATACTTGTCATATTCATTTGTATGGATATTGTGTTAATTTATGTTGAGAACAAATCATTAGTAATAACTGGTTATAAGTGGAAGGGTTTGTAACGTTGTCACAAAATATTATGAGAGTTGTTTTCAATATGTACATGTTATTGATAATCCGTTGGTTTTCTATTAAGTAACTTTATATTGTCTACAACATGTGTAATATATTTTTAATAGCTTGCTGACTACGATTTGTACGGGATTCACTATTGTGTCACTATCGGTCTATAATGTGTAATTGAAAATTTGTTTTCAATGCAGTCACTTTTTGACTACAATACGTAACTGATTAACCCAAAGGTTTCCAGGGAGTCACCTCTTGTCTACAATATGCACATGTTTAACTTTAGGGTTCCCATGGAGTCACTTGCTGTCTACGATATGTACATGTTTAAACTTAAGGTTCCAATGGAGTCACTTGTTGTCTACAATATGTACATGTTCAACCTAAAGGTTACATGGAGTCACTTGTTGTCTACAATATGTACATGTTCAACCTAAGGGTTCCTAATGGAGTCACCTCTTGTCTACAATATGCACATGTTTAACTTTAGGGTTCCCATGGAGTCACTTGCTGTCTACAATATATACATGTTTAACCATAAGGTTCCCATAGAGTCACTTGCTGTCTACAATATGTACATGTTTAACCCAAAGGTTCCCATGGAGTCACTTGCTGTCTGCAATATGTACATGTTTAAACTTAAGGTTCCAATGGAGTCACTTGTTGTCTACAATATGTACTTGTTTAAACTTAAGGTTCCAATGGAGTCACTTGTTGTCTACAATATGTACTTGTTTAACATAAAGTTTTTTTAGGTTTAACCTAATGGTTTCCATAGTGTCACTTTTTCTTTAAATATTGTACATATTTAACTTTAAGGTTCCCATTGAGTCACTTGTTGTCTACAATATGTACATGTTTAACCATAAGGTTCCCATAGAGTCACTTGTTGTCTACAATATGTACATGTTCAACCTAAAGGTTACATGGAGTCACTTGTTGTCTACGCTATGTACATGTTTAACCTTAAGGATCCCATGGAGTCCGTTGTTTTTAACAATATGTACATGTTTAACATAAAGGTTCCTATGGAGTTACTTGCTGTCTGCAATAAGTACATGTTTGACATAAAGGATCCCATGGAGTCATTTGCTGTCAACAATATGTACATGTTAAACATTAAGGTTCCCATGGAGTCATTTTTTCTTTACAATATGTTTAACCTAAAGGTTACCATGTAGTCACTTGCTGTCTACAATATTTACATATTTAACTTTAAAGTCCCCATGGTGTAAATTGATATCTACAATGCGTACATATTTAACATTAGGTTTCCAATGAAGTCATTGGTTGTCTTCAATATTCACCTGTTTAACCCAAGGGTTCCCATGGAGTCATTGGTTATCTCCAATATGTGCATGTTTTACCTCAGTGTTCCCATTGAGTCACTTGCTCTCTACAATATGTACATGTTTCACCTGATGGTTTCCATGCGGTTCCCATACAGTTACTTGCTCTCTACAATATATACATGTTTAACCTTAGGGTTTCAATGGAGTCACTTGCTGTCTACAATATGTACATGTTCCCACTGAGTCATTGGTTATCTCCAATATGTACATGTTTTATCTAAGTGTTCAAATTGAGTCTCTTGCTGTCTACAATATGTACATGTTTAACCTGAGAGTTTCTATGAAGTCACTTGTCTACATTATGTATATGTTTAACCTAAAGGTTCTCATGGAGTCACTTTCTGTCTTCAATTGGTATATGTTTAACCTGAAGGTTCCCATGGAGTCGCATGTTGTCTGCAATGCGTACATATTTAATGTTAGTGTTCCAATGGAGTCATTGCTTGTCTGCTATATGTACATATTAAACGATAGGGTTCCTCTAGAGTCACTTGCTGTCTACAATATGTACATGTTTAAACTTGGGGTTCTTATCGAGTCATTTGTTGTCTACAATAAGTTGTTTGACTTAAAGGTTACCATGGAGTCACTTGTTGTCTACAGTATGTACATGTTTAACATTGGGGGTCCTATGGAGGCATTGGCTGTATACAATATGTACATGTTTAACTTTGGAGTTCTTATTGAGTCACTTGATTTCTACAATACGTACATATTTAAGCTTGGTGTTCCTATTGAGTCAGTTGCTGTCTACAATATGTACCAGTTTAACATTAAGGTTCCCATGGAGTCAGTTGTTGTCTACAATATGTACCTATTAAACCTAAGGTTTCTCATGGAGTCACTTGATGTCTACAATATGTCCATTATTAAACTTGGGGTTCCTATGGAGTCTCTTGCTGTCTACGATATGTACATGTTTAACGTTAGGGTTCTTATGGAGTCACTTGTTGTCTACAGTATGTACATTTTTAATCTAAAGGTTTTAAGGTTAATGGTTATCATGAAGTCACTTGTTGTCTACAATATGTACAAGTTGAACCTTAGTGTTCCCATGGAGTCATTGGTTACATTGTACCTCCAATATGTTCATGTTTAACCTGAGGGTAACCATGGAGTCACTTGCTGTCTACAATATGTACATGTTTAACGTTAGGGTTATCATAGAATCACTTGTTGTTGACACTATGTACATGTTTAATCTTAGGTTTCCAATGGAGTCACTTGCTCTCTATAAAATGTACATGTTTAACGTTAGGTTTCTCATAGAGTCACTTTTTGTTTACAATATGTGCATGTCTAATCTTAGGTTTCCACGTAGTCACTTGTTCTCATCAGTATGTACATGATAAACATTATGGTTCCCATGGAGTCACTTGCCCTCTACAATATGAACATGTTTAACGTTAGGTTTCCCATGGCGTCACTTGTAGTCTACAATATGTACATTATGTACATGATTAACCTGAAGGTTCCTATGGAGTCTCTTGCTGTTACAATATGTACATGTTTAACGTTAGGGTTCTCATAGAGTCACTTGCTGTCTTCTATACGTACACGTCTTACCTTAGGGTTCCAATGGAGTCACTTGCTGTCTAATGTATGGACATGTTTGACTTTAGGGTTACCATGGAGTCACTTGTTGTCTACAGTATGTACATGTTTAACTTTTAAGGTTCCTATGGAATCACTTGTTGGCTACAATATGTATATGTTTAACATAAGTGTTCCAATGGAGTCATTGGTTGTCTGCAATATGTACAATTTTTAACATAGGGTTCACATGAAGTCACTTGCTGTCTACAATATGTACATGTTTAACCATGGTGTTCTTATGGAGTCACTTGGTGTCTACAATATAAAAAAATGCTTAATCTTGTTGTTCCTACGGAGTCACTTGCTATATACAATATGTACCTGTTTAACATTAGGGTTCTAATTAAGTCATTGGCTGTCTATAATATGTACATGTTTAACGTTAGGGTTATCATAAAATCACTTATTGTTGACACTATGTACATGTTTAATCTTAGGTTTCCAATGGAGTCACTTGCTCTCTATAAAATGTACATGTTTAACGTTAGGTTTCTCATAGAGTCACTTATAGTTTACAATATGTGCATGTCTAATCTTAGGTTTCCACGTAGTCACTTGTTCTCAACAGTATGTACATGATAAACATTATGGTTCCCATGGAGTCACTTGCCCTCTACAATATGAACATGTTTAACGTTAGGTTTCCCATGGCGTCACTTGTAGTCTACAATATGTACATTATGTACATGATTAACCTGAAGGTTCCTATGGAGTCTCTTGCTGTTACAATATGTACATGTTTAACGTTAGGGTTCTCATAGAGTCACTTGCTGTCTTCTATACGTACACGTCTTACCTTAGGGTTCCAATGGAGTCACTTGCTGTCTAATGTATGGACATGTTTGACTTTAGGGTTACCATGGAGTCACTTGTTGTCTACAGTATGTACATGTTTAACTTTTAAGGTTCCTATGGAATCACTTGTTGGCTACAATATGTATATGTTTAACATAAGTGTTCCAATGGAGTCATTGGTTGTCTGCAATATGTACAATTTTTAACATAGGGTTCACATGAAGTCACTTGCTGTCTACAATATATACATGTTTAACCTTAGTGTTCCCATTGAGTCACTTGCTGTCTACAATATGGACATGTTTAACCATAGGGCTCTCATAGAGGCACTTGCTCTCTACAATACGACCACGTTTAACCTGAGGGTTCCTATGGAGTAACTTGCTGTCTACAATATGTACATGTTTAACTTCAGGGTTCCTATGGAGTCACTCTCTAGATGTCTACATTATGTACATGTTTAACTTTTGGGTTCTTTTGGAGTCACTCGCTGTCTACAATATGTACATGTTTAACGTTATGGTTCCCATGGAGTCACTTGCTGTCTACAATATGTACATGTTTAACTTGAGGGTTCCCATGGAGTCATTTGTTGTATACATTATGTACATGTTAAACCTTAGGCTTGCCATGAAGTCACTTGTTGTCTACAATATGTACTTGTTTATCCTTAGAGTTCCCATAGAGTCACTTGCTGTCATGTTTAACTTTAGGGTTCCCACGGAGTCATATACTGTCTACAATATGTATATGGTAAATATACGTTTGCTACTGAGTGCATTGGTAGAATTATTTGTAAATACACTTAATCGTCGTTACATAGGCTGCAATCTGAAAAAGACAGCATCGCCAACAGTTTATTTTGACGAAAATGCAAATATGGAGCGACCATGCGCGCCTGGGACGCTCTTCAATCAACTGCACTGCACATGCGTTCAGGACGTGACGTTAGAGCGTAATGAATCTAGACCTGGAGGTAGAATCACGCGTTTGGCTAAAAGTGCTTACTATCTTCAAAATGTGTATTTAAATTTACATTGTTATAAACCTTTTTGATTATACCTCGTATTTTAGATGATGAAGTTTAGTCCGAAAAAATAAACCTAAAATCAAAGTGTTTTTTTATAGTGGCTTAGACCACTTATATATTTGTTAGAGATATGGTTCCACAATTGGAAATAGAGTTACATACATTGCCCTCAAACGGAAATGTTTGAACAAATCCCTTAAATAATCTTGAAGGTTTGTAATGATACGAGGTAATATCGCATATAATTGCCATCTCAGCGTTATGGTAGGTTGTAGTTAGTTGATACCACCGTTATAAATACAATAAAGCAAACCTTATAATTACCATTGTTTGTTTTGATATTTACTTTACAAAATGATTTCTTGTGCACGATTATGGATAAAAGTGTTTAGTATAACTCAACGTCTGTGCTTTGTATATAAATGAGAACACAATTGAGAATCGCAAAATCAGGAAATTCTATTATGCTCGAACGTTTTAATGACATTTATTTGCGATAATGCTTCAGATATAGAATTTAATGTATGTATATACTCTTGTATTATTAACTTACACATGAGGCATTTATTTCTTTTGGAGGCATAAATTGCACGTGCATCAACGACACTACCTGCGCCTGTCGCGACGCATCGCAAGCTTCAGCCGGAGGTACTTTCATTCCACCATTTGTGGGTTTTTATGTTCTGTCATGTTTGTAAGTTTTTATCACATTACATGCGATACTAGTACATGTTCTACGAAACGGTTTATGCCCAAACACATGTATAATAGTTAGTATGGGGTGTGGTCATATATTGTAATGTGACGTAAGACAGTTGCCTATTGTATCACGTGCATATTCTATAATTTTAATTGTATCAAATTATGAAACTAATCAAAGTTTGATCACGTATGATAAAATGTTACAAGAGTTATGTGGTTTTATAAAACAAGCATATTGCTTTACACAATAACTTCACATACTCCGGTTGTAGCTGCATTCAGAATAGCTTTGCGACATATCCTTTTGCGCTTATTATTTTGTGTTGTGTCTATGCTTTCGTTGAGGAGCGGAAAACACATCATACATGTACACTACATGTCTTATTATTACTAAATACAACTATATATCAAATTTCGTATTAACAAACTATGGACAAGTGTACAGGTGACAGTAAAGACGTGGAGACTAAATGGTGTGTTCATCTCTGTGTGCCGCAGCTCTAGATTAAATAACTATGTCCATCATGGAAGATAAATGGTGGGAAAGTTAATAGATACATGTAATATGTATGCGTATGTATATATGTGTGCGGCGTGTGTATGTGTGTTTTGGCTTGCCTCTACGCACACTATGTATTCTTGGCTGCAGCGAATTTTAAATGCATGGCATATCCAGACAGTAAGATGTTGATCAGAGTTCGTACACGTTACATATTGTAACTTGAGTTTTAAGGCGGTGAGTGTTTTAAGAACTTTCAGGGCAAGAGGTATCATATTCCGGAGAAGATTGATTTGTTCTTAATACTCACTAGAATGTAAAATGCACCAATTGGTGTTTTAAACATTAAATTTTGCGACATATCCCCAAACATAAACATGTACCTATGTACCTACTCATACTGGTAGGAGGGAGAGGGGACACACTCTTTCTTACGTCTGCGATAAGTGATTTATCTTTATTTCTTAGCCATTTTAGCAACGATTTGCATATACACGTGTACATAAGACAATGTTCAAAACTCGTATCTTTCAAAAATTGAAATTCAAACTACAAAAAACTTAACGTGGCCAACAAAAAAATCCAAGTCAATTAAATTGGTGATATTAGAGTTATAAGCGGAACATATAAACGACATATATACATAAAACTATATTGATCAAATGACAACAAATCTCATAGGGTCTTTTACACAATGATACCAGTTTGATGTTATTACTAAAATTCATACAGAAAACGTCCTTTTTGTGATTTGTTTCTAAATGTGTGATAATCAATAAAATCGTCAATATCAAATTGTTCTTTACCTGAAAGCCAGGTTTCGTTTAGAAATATATTATAACCAGACAAAAAGTGTAAAAAAACAGATCTGCTAATTTCCGCTCTAAACAATTAGTGTTCACATCAATGACCCGCAAACAGAGCTATTCTTGCGTGCTACTTTCATATTGGCCCAGCTAATGATCCATGGGTGTTTCTTTATTCTTGTTCCCACTAATGATCCATGGTGCTAATTTTCTTCTTGGCCAGAGGATTTATCCATGTGTGCTACATTCTTCTTGACCCCGCTAATGATCCTTGGTGCTACTTTCATTTTGACCCCACTAATGATCCATTGTGCTACTTTCATCTTGACCCCACTAGTGATCCATGGGTGTTACTTTATTCTTGACTCCACTATTGATCCATGGGTGTTACTTTATTCTTGGTCCCTTCAATGATCCATGGTGTTACTTTCTTTTTGGCCACAGTATTTATCCATGTGTTCTACATTCTTCTTAACCCCGCTATAATCCATGGTGCTACTTTCATCTTGACCCCACTAATGAGCCATGGTGTTACTTTCATCTTGACCCCACTAATGATCCATGGGTGTTACTGTAGTCTTGGTCCCACTGATGATCCATGGTGCTACTTTCTTTTTTACCCCACTAATGATCCAATTGTGCTCATTTCTTCTTGGATCCCACTAATGATCCATGGTGCTACTTTCGTCTTGACCCCACTAATGATCCAATTGTGCTCATTTCCTCTTGGATCCCACTAATGATCCATGGTGCTACTTTCGTCTTGACCCCACTAATGATCCAATTGTGCTAATTTCTTCTTGACCCCACTAATGGTACAACTGTGCTAATTTCTTCTTGACCCCACTAATGATCCAATGGTGCTACTTTCTTCTTGACTCCACTATTGATCCATGGGTGCTACTTTTTTTCTGACGCCACTGATTATCCATGGGTGCTACTTTCTTCTTGCTCCACTATAGATCCATGGGTGCTACATTCTTCTTGGCCACAGTATTTATCCATGTGTGCTACATTCTTCTTGATCCCTCTTATGATCCATGGATGATACTTTCCTCTAGTCCCCACTAATGATCAATGGGTGCTACATTATTCTTGACCAAACTAATGATCCATGCGTGCTACTTTCTTATAAACCTCACAAATTATCCATGGTGCTTCTTTCTCCTTGACACCACTAATGATCCATGGGTGCTACTAATGGAACGGTGCTTGTACTGTTCTGGTTTGTGGAAGAAGTAATCAACACTTTATAAGTTTATTAATTGTATTCGTTATTTGTAAATGTTAATTTATCAAGTAGAGCACGTATAAAGTACGAATTATAAATAGTAACACATGTAGCCGTAGAACAGGACAATACTTGTTTAAGTCCAGTAATCGTGATGAATGTAGTATCGATGTCCAGTAACGAAGTTGCTAAAAATATTAAGTAATCGGAGTATTTCCAATTGTTATTAATTGAAGTAAATAAATTAAGTTGGTTATGGTTTTTTAACTTGAATTTAGAATTTATAAACGTTTTTAAAATCTTAGTAAGAACGGAAAATATCAACTTCTAAGAGACGGTATAATAAAATTACAACCAAATTTTTTGACTGCCGAAATTAGAATGTATTTTATCGATGCTATAGACATAAAGTAGACTGTATTAAAACTGTTGTCATAGAAATTGAGACACAACGCTGACCTGTTTAATAAGCCTTAAATGCAGATAAAGACTAACAATAAAAGGTGTGAAACAGATGTACACTATCTAAAAGCATAATCGCATTGAGGTCTAAGACTACATAATAAAAACGGAAATTAGATGTAATCTACTGAAGGAATTAATGAAATGTTTAACTTGATAAAACTGATATAGAATAACAAGCCTTTGAATTTATATACCTTGGAACACTACTTTTCTCTAAACCCCACAAATGATACATGAGTGCTATTTTCTTCTTGACCAATCTAATGATCCATGGGTGCTACTTTCTTTTTGGCCCGCCTAAAGATCGATGTGTGTTACTTTCTTCTAAACCCTACTAATGATCCATGGGTGATACGTTTGTCTTGAACCCACAAATGATCCATGGGTATTACTTTTTTCTTGGCCCTTCTAATGATTCATGGGTGTTACTTTCTTCTTGATCCCACTAATGATCCGTGGGTTCTACATTTGTCTTGACCCCAATAATGATTCATCGATGCTACTTTATTCTTGACTCCACTAATGATCAATTGGTGATACTTTCCTCTTGGTCCAACTAATGATCTATTAGTGCTACTTTCATCTTGACCCCACTAATGATCCATTGCTGCTACTTTCCTCTTGGTCCCACTGATGATCTATTGGTGCTACTTTCGTCTTGGTCCCACTTATGATCTATTGGTGATACTCTCATCTTGACCCCACTAATGATCCATCGGTGTTACTTTTTTCTTGACTCCACTAATGATCCATTTGTGATACTTTTCTCTTGGTCCCTCTAATGTTCCATTGGTGCTACTTTGTTCTTGACCCGACTAATGATCTGTGGGTGCTACATTCTTCTTGATCACACTTATGATCTATTATTGCTACGTTCCTCTTGATCCCACTAATGATTTATTGGTGCTACTTTCATCTTGACCCAACTAATGGTTCATCGGTGCTACTTTCTTCTTGACCCTACTAATGATTAGTGGTTGCTACATTCATCTTGACCCCACTAATGATTCATCGGTGCTACTTTCTTCTTTACCCCACTTATGATCCAATGGTGCTTCTTTCTTCTTGGCACAATTATTGATTCATTGGTGCTACTTTCCTCTTGGTCACACTAATGATCCATTGGTGCTACTTTGATCTTGACTCGACTAATGATCCATCACTGCTACTTTCCTCTTGGTCTCACTAATGATCCATTGGTGTTTCTTTCCTCTTGATCCCACTAATGGTCTATGGGTGCTACTTCCTCTTAGTCCCACTTATAATCCAAGAGTACTACATTCTTTTTTGACCCCATTATTGATCCAATGATGCTACTTTCCTCTTGGTCCCTCTAATGATCCATTGGTGCTACTTTCTTCTTGACCCCACTAGTGAATTTGGGTGCTACATTTTTCTTGATCACACTTATGTTCCATTGTTGCTACTTTCCTCTTGATCCCACTAATGAGTTATTGGTGCTAAGTTCATCTTGACCCCACTAATGATTCATCGGTGTTACTTTCTTCTTGACCCTACTAATGATCCGTGGGTGCTACACTCATCTTGACCCCACTGATGATTCATCGGTGCTACTTTCTTCATGACCCCAATAATGATCCAATGGTGCTTCTTTCTTCTTGGCCCAATTATTGATCCATTGGTGCTACTTTACTCTTGGTCACACTAATAACCCATTGGTGCTACTTTGATCATGACTCCAATAATGATCCATTGTTGCTACTTTCCTCTTGGTCTCACTTATGATTCATTAGTGCTTCTTTCCTCTTGATCCCACTAATTGTCTATGGGTGCTACTTCTTGTTGGCGCCACTAATAATCCATGGGTGCTCATTCTTTTGTGACCCCATTATTGATCCAATGGTGCTTCTTTCCTCTTGGTCCCACTAATGATCTATTGGTGCTTCTTTCATCTTGACCCCATTAATATTTCATCGGTGCCACAATATTCTTGATCAAACTAATGATCCATTGCTGCTTCTTTCCTCTTGGTCCCACTAATGATCTATTGGTGCTACTTTCACCTTGACCCGACCGATGATTCATTGGTGTTTCTTTCTTCTTGACCCCACTAATGATCCACGGGTGCTATTTTCATCTTGACACCACTATTGAACCATGAGTGCTACTTTCTTCTTGGCCAAATTATTGATCCATGGGTGCTATATGTACTTTCATCTTGACTCCACTAATGATCCAATGGCGCTATATTCTTCTTGGCCTAACTTATGATCCATGGGTGCTACTTTCTTCTTAGCCCAACTAACGATCCATGGGTGCTTCTTTCATCTCGACTCCACTATTGATCAAGTGATGCTACTTTCTTCTTGACACAACTAATGATCGAGCGGTGCTACTTTCTTCTTGGCCCAACTAGTGACCCATTGGTGCTACTTTTATATTGACTCCACTAATGGTCCATTTGTGCTACTTTCTTCTTAGCCCCACTAATGATCCAATGGTGCTACTTTTCTCTTGGTCCCCATAATGATCCATGGGTGCGTCTTTCCTATTGGACCGACTAATGATCCGTGGGTGCTACATTCATCTAGACTCTACTTATGATCCAATGGTGCTACTTTCTTCTTAGCCCAACTCATGATTCAATGGGGCTACATTTATCTCGACTCCACTAATGATTCAATGGTGCTACATTCATCTTGATTCCACTTATGATCCATTGTTGCTACTTTCCTCATGGTCCCACTAATGATCCATTGTTTTGCTTTGTTTCCACTTGGTCCAACTAACGATCCATAGGTGCTATATGTACTTTCATCTTGACCCCACTTATGATCCAATGGTGCTACATTTTTCTTGACCCCACTAATGATCCAATGGTGCTACATTTTTCTTGGCCCCACTAATGAGTCAATGGTGCTACATTCTTCCTGGCCCAACTAATGATCATCCATGGGTGCTACTTTCTTATTTGCTTTACTAATAATTTATGGGTGCTGCTTTCTTCTTGACCCAACTATTGATCTATGGGTGCTATTTTCTATTTGGCTACTTACTATAGAAATAGGAAGTCAAATCAATTGTGGGCTTACACTAAATTGTAAGGAGATTGATATGTTAGGTGAAGGCTAGGAAGTCAATATATACACACATTTTCAAATATTTACATATCTGTTGCAGTCGGCCGTATTAATTGTATTTCATTTCTAACGAAGAAAATGTGCTGCTGCGTTTGCATAAAAATGACCATTCGGCATTGCATAAAGGTTAGGGCAGCAAATGCAGCGTTTGGTCGACTATGATAAAAAAAAACACATACATATTTTGGTAGATGAGATAAATAGAAATATGAGTCATATGACAATCTTGACAGAATTGGGTTAGGTAAGAATTGACTGTTACGAATATTTGAAAGATTCATGAATCGGCCTCAAATCGGACCATCTTTGACCATGTCTGACCAAATTGATTGACGAAGACGCCATGAAAAAACACCAAGATCCTTTGTTGTCCTGAAACGAAAACTTTATTGGTTAAATGATATCATGGCTAAAACATTAATCGACCCGTACATGCACACCCACAAGCATTACATATATTTACCATTAATACACCATTTTGCATTCCCGTGATTCAATTGCAAAGCATCAAACTATGATAGGAGGGTTTTGGGTTTGGTCATCCGTCACGGCTATGGGTGGCGTCCTTGAGTATGACACACTTTTCGCATTTGCTTAGAATTTAAACCAATGTCCGTTAAGACACAAATGGATGTTTACATAAATTACCGTCCGTCGCCGTTCCCAAAGGACTCATGGTTACCCATTTTATGCCGAATGTGTTTTATGCAATAAACGACCATTGATTTGTAAACAATCACATGTTCGCAATTATTGAACGTAATGCAGATCTATATTTTATCTTTATTTGCATACTTTCCATGAGGTCAAATAAATATGTAATCTATCTGTGACCTTGAAAATCAAAAAAGATTGAAATTTTGAATAAATATCTGTTGTTTCGGAAGTTTAATTAGTATGTCGTCAGCTATAAGGGAATATCTTTAAATATAGACCAACCGTGGATAATTTACTTCATCGTCTTTCTACATACACTTTATGTTTATTATAATGATTTGTAGTTACTTTTTTTTTAAAAAAACAAATATACTATTTCTTTTTGATAAAAACATTAAATATTCGTAAAAATACAACAGTTTTCGTTTACAAACCGTAAAAGTTTTAATTCAAAGGAAAGATTTTTAAATAATTGACAATTAGATAAACTCAACATTTCTTTTATATTTACTTTACCAATTTTGTTAATTGAGACAAAGGTTCAATGGATTATTACATAGATATTAAACGTGGCGCCGGCAATTTGAGCCATGAACACAACACAGTGAATTTCTGAAAAACATTTTTTTCATTATGAACTTTAATGTTATAAACTTAATACTTTTGGATAATTATACCTATTTTTAAGTTCAATTCAAAATTACAGCTCAAAAAGCTCGTAAAATACTGATATAAATGGAATTAAAGTATTTGAAAAAGCCTGACATTAGTTTCCAATGGGAAATAACGATTTCCAAGCGGTCAATTCCAATTGGAAACACAAGGTTCCAGTGGGAAGGAAAATGGTCCAATTGGACGATTCTATTTATAGATCAAATATTTTGTGTACGAGTAGAGTAAGAACGTGTGTATGTGTGTGAGTGAATAGGGGCGCTTGTATATGAGTGCAGCGTTGGTGCTTGTGTAAGTGTGTTTGTGTGTCCGTCAGTGTGTGAGTGTAGCGTACGTGCGTTTGAACGTTTCTATATGTAGCATGTGCGTGAATGCATGTGCGTGCATGCAAATGAATTAAAATTAAAAGTAATAGTGACAGTAGCAAACACAAAAGAAGCATTAATATGTGTGCGTGCGTGTAGTGTACTCAGTGGCAAAAATACCAATAGCAGCAGTAACATATGCAGCAGCAGCAGCGGCAGTAGTAGTAGTCGTAGCAGTAGTAGTAGTACTAGTTGTAATATTAGCGGTAGCAGTAATAGTAGTAGTAGTAGCAGTAGTAGTAGTAGTAGTAGTAGAAGTAGTAGTAGTAGAAGTGTTAGTAGTAGTAGTAGTAGTAGTAGTAGTAGTAGTAGTAGTAGTAGTAGTAGTTAGTAGTAGTAGTAGTAGTAGAAGTACTAGTAGTAGTAGTAGTAAAATTAGTAGTAGTAGTAGTAGTATTAGTAGTAGTAGTAGTAGTAGTAGTAGTAGAAGTAGTAGAAGTAGTAGTAGAAGTAGTGTTTGTGGTGGTAGTAGTAGTAGTAACTGTGGTGAAGGTAGTGGTTGTAGTAGTAGAAGTAGTAGCAATGGTGGTGATGGAGGTAGTAGTAGTGGTGGTAGTGGTAGTAGTAGTAGTAGTAGCAGTAGTAGTAGTAGTAGTAGTAGTAGTAGTAGTAGTAGTTGTAGTGATAGTAGTAGTAGTAGTAGTAGTAGTAGTAGTAGTAGTAGTAGTAGTAGTAGTAGTAATAGTAGTAGTAGTAGTAGTAGTAGTAGTAGTAGTAGTGGTGGTGGTGGTTGTGGTGGTGGTGGTGGTGGTAAAAGAAACAGTAGTATTGGTAATGGTAGTAGTAGTAGTAGAAGTAGTAGTAGTAGTATTATCAGCAGCAGCAGCAGTAGTAGTAGTAGTAGTAGTAGTAGTAGTAATAGTAATAGTAGTAGTATCAATAGTGGTGATGGTCGTAGTAGTAGTGATAATAGTAGTATCAGTGGTAGTAGTAGTAGTAGTAGTAGTAGTAGAAGAAGAAGTAGTAGTAACAGTAATAGTAGTAGTGGTGATGGTGGTGGTAGTAGAAGTGGTAGTAATAGTCGTGACGGCGGTGGTGGTGGTAGTAGTAGTAGGAGATGTAGCATCAGAAGTGGTGGTGGTAGTAGAAGTAGTAGTAGTAGTAATATAAACAACAGCAGCAGCAGTAGTAATAGTAGAAGTAGTAGTAGCAGTAGTAGAAGTAGTGGTGGTGGTAGTAGTAATAGTATTAGTGGCGGTGGTAGTATTAGAAGTAGTGGTAGTGGTGGTGGTGGTGGTGGTGGTGGTAGTAGTTGTAGAAGAAGTATTTGTGATGGTATAAGTTGTTGTATTAGTAGTAGTTATAGTTGTAGTATCAGTAATTGTGGCTGTAGTAGTAGTAGTAGTAGAAGTAGTAGTAGTAGTAGTAACAGTAGTAGTAGTAGTAGTAGTAGTAGTAGTAGTAGTAGTAGAAGTAGAAGTAGTAGAAGTAGTAGTACAACTAGTAATAGTAGTAGTAGTAGTAGTAGTAGTAGTAGTAGTGTTAGTGGTAGTAGTAGTAGTAGTAGTAGTAGTAGTAGTCGTAGTAGTAGTGGTGGCTGTGGTGGTGGTAAAACAAATAGTAGTAGTAGTAGTAGTAGTAGTAGTAATAGTAGTAGTTGTATCAGTAGTGGTGGTGATAGTAGTAGATTTAACAGCAGTAATAGTAGTAGTAGAAGTAGTATGTATTTTAATAGAAGTAGTGGTGGTAGTAACAGAACTAGCGGTACCTGTAATAGAATATAAAGTCCCTTAAATATTTTGACACAAAGTAAACACCGCTATTAAAATATGTTTTCTTTCGTTGTCCCAATATAGTATAAATACTTACCTTTTTAAAAAAAATGGCGAAAGTGTTAATAAACAACACAGTTTTTTTAACGATGACATGCCGGAACAGTATGTCTCAAAATACTTTGGACACTTTAGCGTCACACAGTATGAGCTAAGCAGTGACAGTGCGTTATTGTATTCCCCTCGTCCCATGCTGAGCGGTTATGTGGGATAATACTAGGTATTATCGATGTCCAATGTGTACTTTAAGAAAATCGACGTTATACCTCACTGGTTGGACAAATTAAACACTTGAGAACAGATAATAAAATGGAAGTAATATTTTAAAAAACGTACGTCTATAATAAATTGCGAATCATATAATATAATCAGAATATGTGCCAAACTGTGCTAAGAAACTTAAAAACTTATGCGGAACAAAATTGTATAAATAATGTTAAGCATATCGGTTAAAGTACATATATTTAAAGTGTAACGATAAAATACATTTTTAATATAGGTGTACTATTTTACTGGTATTTAAGTTATGTCCACAGCTATCAAAGCGCAGAAACCACCTCACACGGTTTATCGGTCAATATAGAGTATATAGCGTTGTTTTTTTACAGATGAATTGATAACTAAAGTTCTAATTTATTGCGGTTGTTCACATATTTTTTTTAATTTGTTATGTTTATAGGAACATTGTCTCTTTTTCAGTTCCAATACGGCACAATAAAATCATAGTTTCCCCTATATGTCCAATGTAAAATTTGAAACATTATGAGAAGTAGTGTGTATTTAAAAGCAGTTTACGTTTCTTTAATATATAATGACATATATTTGCAATTAATTTCAAAATTTAAAGATGCTTATCTTTCCAACGGTATATTTTCAATTTGTTTAATCAGTTGGGAACATGGTCTTTTTTTAACAAAATTTTTAGTTATTTTTCACTTTTTACGTCCGCGAATAGAACAAGAACGATATTGGTCACGTGACTACCTGCGTGCGATAGTTGAAGGTCGCGTTTCAAGAGCTACTGCTATGCTTCTTCATAACTTTAATATTAGTATTAAGAAATCACGCTGTTAATGTATGTGTGTATATATAAATGTATCATGAATAGTGAAACATTAGTCAATTTTATCTATATTAAATATTCATTAATAATAAGATAATGCGCTATTTGAATGACTTGTGATTTAATGATCTGTTAATTGCCATACATTGTGTTAAACTGCTTAATTGTTGTTGTTATAAAATAAACAAAGTTAATAGGAAAGCAAGTGTATCAATTGTACTTTCGCAGTTTTTACAGCGCTATTTGGCAGCGGACCGAACCATATTGTCCTTTATGACAATTAGCAACAGTTTATACCTTCATTATGCCTTAGGGTATGTTTTTTTTTAATATTTTGCCAGTATGGGATACATAATCAAATATAACTAATTAATTAATACGTTAGGGCCAAAGTACCAGTCGTATTTTCTCATTTTATGATCTTTTAGAATAAAAAATAAATGTTAACTGCATGAACAGAAAATCAAAACGAACAAAAAAGAATTAGCAGACAAAAAAAACAACGCACGCACGCGTATATATATACGTGTGTCAATTCAAACAGGTGTTTAGGTGTGTAGAATAAAGTATCATTTCTTTTATGAAACAAATTAAATAAAGAAAATTTTTTTTGTTTTTATTTTTTCTTTAAATGAATATTTTGTATGTATAATATTTTGTCTAACGAAAATGTCCAATGACGTTAAAAGTAGTTTGTCGTAACGTTGCAACGCGGGATAAATTAATCAGTTTATTGTCTTTATTTGCCTCGGGTCATAAGTTTATTGGTCATAAAACAGTAAGGTGCCCCTTATAAACTGATCATGAAGGGTAATTTGCAAACAGAGCATTTGTTTGTTGTTTTCATGATGACGCTTGGTGATTTATTTAAAAAAACGAAGTAATCTTAATTAAGAATTAAGAAATAAAAATCAAGACATTGGTCCCTTTTACAGTTATTTTTTCTGCTTATTATTGTAGGCGTGAATTTTTCATTGTCAATATTTGTATTAAATATAAGTCAGTGATTATTAACTACATGTATCGAGATTGAAGCCAAAAACATGTCCATTCTTAAACAAATTTTAAATTCGATATTTTCCCCCAAGCTTTTTTCATCATATTTTACCAAGATAAATAGAGATAGAAGTAATTTAAGTTGAATAAACATTTTTTTTCAATATAAAAAATCTTGTTTTCTTTCGAAAAGTTATACAAGTGTATGATATAATGTATTACACTAATTTTAATTTAACATTAAGTTGTCAAATACATGTAAAAATATTTTTAAAATAACACCAAAAAATGCCAACTGATTTATTTCACTGAAAGAATGAATGAAAATGAGAAATATGAATGAATGAACGAATGAACGAATGAACGAATGAACGAAGAATGAATGAAATCGTTGTGCCTCAAGGCGGGGTCATAAAATTTGAAAGATTGCTTTTATACTGGAACGGGTAAACTCGATTTGCGACATTGTCGTATGCATCCCTTTTAATTGCTATGGCCCCCGAGACATTGATGTATACTGAAAATAAAAATACACATATATCCATAATCAAGTTGTCATTAACGGGGATGCATAAATAAAGACAATTTGTAATTTACTTGCGCAGAAATAAAATTCATTATTAAATGTGGTTACCGGACAATAGCCCCTAAGACATTTCCCCCTATGCTGAAAATTGCAAGGGCAGACATTTCCCCCTACATGGGCGGACAATTCCCCTTACATAGGCAGACAATTCCTCCTACATGGGCGGTTATTTCCTCCTACATGGGCGGACATTTGCCCCTATGTGGGTGGATATTTGCCTCTGTAAATAGACATATTGAAATGTCCTACTTTGTCCAACAATGCAAAAATAGAAATAATAAAACATGTGCAAATTGCCAAGGACGCCACAGTGCAGCGTATAAAGGATGCCCAGTATACAAAACATATATAAATAAAATCAATAAACAAAACACAAATATAAAACAATCATATCTGAATAAAAAAACACTAGCTGGATAACACACCCCAATCACCATACAAATAACTAAAAACACAACAACAGAAACAATAGTCAAACAAAAAGTAAAAAACGTATTAGAAAAATATGAAATGACCGCAGACACAATAGAAGCTGTTATAAACGAAGCTATTAACGAAACTGAACAAACAATAAAAATGACACAAACCCACCAACGATAAACACACACACTAACACCAAAAACAAACACACCCACAAGCCGCACAAAAACAAATGAAAACCCTAACAAATAACCAAACCAATACCGATACCAGAATCAACATAATAACCAAAGGAATACAATCAATCAAATCAGAACCACACACACTTATTACTGGAATAACCAATATAAAAGCTTTAACGCACACACATGGAACATACCAGCTGGGGCGGCACGCCCATATTACTATGGATATTAAAATACAAATCATATAACAGGCAGTTCTGTGAATAAACAATAAAACCAAAATAACTAGGAGCAATGGAGAACAAAAATAATAGAAAAAGGGAGGACTATCAATCTACATTAAAATCTAGAACACAAAATGCTTATATAGGAAAACTAGAGACTAATGCAGTCACTATATTTGGTAATAAACATAATACTAGAATAATCAACTGCTATATACCATACACAAACTACAAACTATGCCAACGAAGACAACATACAGCAACTTTTTAATCAAGTAAATACACACATAATAGTCACAGGAGATTTCAATATGAAACCCCACTTTGGAACCACCCTGATGATCCAAGACGTGATAACCAGGCCGAACTATTAATAGATGAAATTGAGGAACAAAATTGCATATTAATGCACAGGACAAGCGGTAATAAGAATCAAAATGACTTAATACTAGATTTATGCATAGTGACAAATAGTATAGCACACATATCTAACTTCTCAGTAGTACAAAATACACTAGGAAGTGATCACTATCCCACCAAAATAACAACACAATTCTACCCAAAATCAGAACAAACAAATATAGCACCTAAATGGAACCTAAAGAAAGCAGCTTGGGATTTATTCAAAAGTTAATGCAATGCACACATCAACCTAAACGACCAACACAATGACATCGAAACTAATCATCATAATTTCATAACAGAATTATATCAAATATGCAATGAAACCATACCAAAAACTTAAGCAAGCATCAAAAAACATAAAAAAGTATATTCATGGTGGACAGAAGAATGTAACATAGCTATAAAGAAAAGAGAAAACGCTAGAAAAACATATCAACACAGTAAAACAGATCATAACCCCCAAAAATTTAGAGAACTCAGAAAAACGGCAAAACAAACAATAAAACTATCAAAAAATAGTTGGATTGAATATATTAACAAAATAAATTACAAAAAGAAATAAAAAGATATATGGCAATTAGTAAATCGATTCAGAGGCCAAAATAAACAGGCAGAAATACCAATATTAACACAGGAAAATAATGTTATTTTAGAAGATAAAGGAAAGGCAAACATACTAGTCAAACACTACCAAAAATAGCAGTGATACTGAATACACTCAAAGCTTTCCAAAAAACGAATCAAGAAATGGAATCAAAATATTACAATCTAATGGAAAAACTACCAGTCTACACTGAGCTAGATTATAACCAAAACTTCACAATATTTGAACTAAACAAAGCACTAAACCATTGTAAAAACATTGCCCCAGAAGAAGACACAATATACTATGAAATGATAAAACAACTACCCGAAAAAGGCAAACAAAAATTACTAGAACTATTTAATCAATCATGGACTCAATCCACGTCACTAGAAAGCTTGAGCGAAGCAATAAACTTAAAACAGACAAAGACAAACAAAACCCAGCATCATACAGGCCAATATCACTGACACCATGCCTATCAAAAATAATGCAAAGAATGATCAAACCGAGACTAGCCAACTTTGCAGAACGCAATAATTTAATATCAAAATACAAATCAGGCTGTAGACCAAAAATATCATGTGAAGACCAATTAGCTAGACTAGAAAGTGATTGTAGAAAAGTACAACTATCAAACAAATATCTATTAGCTTTATTCTTAGACTTGAGCAATGCTTTTGATAAACACTGGAACAAAGGATCACTAATGAATCTCATAAGTCTAGGTATAGTAGGAAGAATGTTTAAATGGATAGCTAACTTTTTACATGGACGCAAAATAAAAGTTAAAGTTAACAACACCAAATCATAATCACATAAAACAGAAAACGGATGCCCATAAGGTAGTGTACTCTCACCCATCATATTCTGCATATTTATGTACACACTAGAAAAAGGCATAAACGAACACAACCTCAAAAAAAAAAATACACACCAAAATAAAACACAACTCTCACAATTCGTAGACGACGGAGCGACATGGATAAGCTCTATAAATGTAAAACATGTAATGAAAAAATGACAAAAAATTCTAAACACCATAGAAACATGGGCAAGATAAATGGGGACTAACAATCAACCCAACAAAAACACAAATACTGTTAGTTACTAAAAATAATCACCCAGAGAAACAACCAGGATTTCCCACACTTACACTCTGTAATAAACAACTAACGATATCGCCATATGCTAGTATGTATTTTGATAAACACCTAACATGGGTTAAACAGATACAATATATAGTTGAAAGGTGCAACAAGAATCTAAACTTACTAAGAATGCTCACAGGTACATCCTATTGAGCAGATAAAAAAATCACTACTTAATCTATATAAAGCACTTATACTTAGAAAAATAAACTATGGTAGCATAGCATATGCATTAGCGAAACAGACACATACAGATAAATTACAAACAATTCAAAATAAGGCGCTTAGAATAGTAATATGAGCATATAAATCAACAAACGCTAAAGCAATACTCATAGAATGTGCAGAATGCCCCCTACACCTTTACAAACAAAAATATATGTTAAAATATTGGGCAAGATCATACAGATTAAAAGAATATCTACCCATAAACGAACAGATAACAGACGTACACGTATTCGATATAAAAAAAATAAACAAATATTACCCTACACCCACAAAATACAACTTCTTCGAAAAAAACAACATGTCAAACATACAAGTTAAAGAACCCATATACACATCAATCAAAAAACTAGATAAATAAACACAGATACAGATGTTACACAATTTGTATCAAAACAGGAAACACCAGCTCACATAGCAAAACAAATAACCATAAACCATATAGATACAAACTATAAGGACCGTGTAAAAATATACACTGATGACAGTAAAGACACTGAAAATAAACAGGCAGGAGCAGGAATAATAATGTACTATAAAAACGACAATATAATCTATGAAAAGGGAATAAAACTTGATGCATATATATCAGTATACACAACAGAATTAATAGCTATATGAACAGCATTAACATGGATCCAAATAAATAAACCAAAACCAGTCGTAATACTCACCGATAGTTTAAGCGCGGTACAAACAATACAAACAGGCACATAAAAAAGTAGGGAAGATATAGCCATCAGAATACTACAAGGAATAAAAGCAATCAAACAAAAAACAATAAACATCGAAATAGCATTGATACCTAGCCACGTAGGGATAGAAGGTAACGAAACTGTAGATAAAATTGCAAAAAATGGTTAAACAAATGTCAATTACAAATTTTTCAAACCAAGCGTAAGGGAGACAAACACAATAATTAATGAAAATATTAACAAAGAATTGGAAAAAGAATGCAAAATTCTAAAAACATACAGAACAAAAGTAGATAGTAAAATACCTACCAAAGTAGAACAGTATCATGATAAAAGGCTATTAGATAGGGCATATACAGAACTACGTCTGGGACGAAATGGCATAGGTGATAACAGGAAAAGATTAAAACAAGAAACAAAATGTAGAACATGTGGGAAAATGAAACCTTCAATCATATATTCTTCAATATAAACAATACATACCCAAACAAATAGCTAGAGAGATACACACTAGAAACAGAATTGCTCAAACTAGGACTGTTGTTGTTGTTGTTGTTGTTGTTGTATGGTGTTTAGCATCGCTTTCAACAATTTTTCAGTCATATCGCGACGGTGTCTACTTGAGACAATATTCTAAGCGCTGTCCAACTGGAGTATCATGCCGCAGACATTTGTTATGATACCCCACCCAGTCACATTATACTGACACCGGGTCGACCAGACCTAGAACTCTCCTCTAAATGCTGAGCGTCAAGCGAGGAAGCTTCTAGTACCATTTTTAAAGTCTTTGGTATGACCCAGCCGGGGATTGAACTAACGACCTTCCGCATGCGAGGCGGACGCTCTACCACTTGACCACGCCACGGTCCAAACTAGGACTGACGAATATCACTGATAAAACACTACTGTACCCAAACGGAAAAAAAAGAAAACACAGGTAAGAAACATTGTGTTTAAATATTTGGAAGATAAAGGATTAGACAAAATGATATAGAATATAAAACAATGCAAAAGAATATATCACTGATTATACTAAATATAATACGTCTGGTATACAGTAATGAACTAACTGCGGCTAGGATCCGGCTCTAAAAATGCAATAAACAGTATATAAAATGGTATAAAAATGCACACAACAAAAATAATATAGAATATAACAACAAGGAAAAAGAAACCATCCTGACACACAACCAAATAAAATACGTCTGGTGAACAGCAATGAACTAACTGCCATAAGCAGCTAGGATCTGGCTCCTGGGGCGCTGGACATCAGGTGATATAAAATCAAAAATACAATAAGCAATATATAAAATAGTATAAAAGGAACAGAACAAAAATAATATAGAATATAAAAATGAGGCAAAAAGAAACCATCCCGACACACACCCAAAAATAATACATCTGGTACACAGTAACGAACTAACTGCCATAAGCGGCTAGGATCTGGCTCCTAGGGCGCTGGATACCAGATGATATAAAAATAAAAAATACAATAAGCAATAAATGAAACGGTATGAAAAAGCACAAAACAAATACACAAGGTAAACAGTATAGAACTAACTGCTATAAGCGGATAAGCTCTTTGCTCCGTGAGCGCTGGTCATCTAGTGATATGAAAACACAAAAAAACTGATTAAGAAATAATAAACAGTATACTTCAAACTCACCTATTTATAAATAAATACAGTTATGTAGTTAATTATCTGCATGGGCACATAGATAAACGAAGTATGATAAACAAAGAGAAAAAATGTATATAGAAATTAACAAAGAGTAGAATAGACAGAAAGACAGAAGCTGAAGAATGAAATAGAAAAAGGCAAGTATAAATGACACTTACCATATAACAACTAACCGTAACCATAACTAGACACACAACAATATACCACATCCAAACCAAGTTACGGTATACCTTAGTGCTAGTGTAACCATGGTGCTATACACAACAAATATAGATATAAACTGTAAATATATTTATTATACAATAGTAATCGTAATATTAGTTATTACATATACTATATATTATTTTTAAATAAAGGCAATGCCCAACAGTATACACCCATACAGAAGGCCGTTTTTTTTGTAAGCAACATACCATAGCTCACTAACAATTAACTAAGGCTCACTGCACCAAGATGTCTAGAAGTACGAAGGACCAGACGACACAACGACTGAACGAGGCCAAAAAGACCAATTCACAGGCGCCGTGACCCGAAGACCCATCAAGAAGATGACTCTACAGCCCGGGAGTACTAGCTGCGCCACACCTAAAATGTGGGGTACAAGTACTGTCGGGCCTCTTCTAGACAAGAACTACGCAGCATAGTCAACCATAGAGCATTAACCTCCAACGACGACCACACAAGCAGACACCACTGTAATCAAAGAGAACTAGCGCCCTTCCTGACACATAAACAACACAAACAACTCACACAACAGCGCTAATTTAAGCTAAACCGTCTATAAATAAATATAATACATATATAATACTTAGTCCGCCGTTGCTAATCCCCAGCTTCTGCTAGCCCCAATATCTTAAACAACAAAAACATACACACAAGTAATACCCCGACCCCATCATTCTAAATCAACACTACCAACCCATGGGGAGCCTAGATTAACTCGGCGGTATGTCTCACACCAATAATAGCTTACCACTTCTTTACCTCGGCATAATAAGATAAACCAACTAAAGGTTAAATTAACCGGCTGGTATATCCTAACTTTCACAGTTTTAGGAAATTTAGAAACAGTTTAGCGGCGGAACACAAAAAATATCAACATTTCAAAATTAAACATTTTACAGTTCACACTCTATTGGGCAAGCCCACGGGATAACCTGGCAGAGGGACTAAAAACCTTAGAACTACGCATACTCCTACTTTGTCGTCACTGTGCTATGAATTTACAGTGCTAAAATGATGTATTTTAGCTAATTATGGGTTTCCTTACATTAAATTTACCAGATTCAATTGCTTGTTGTTTCTACACATATCTGTTAACATCAATTACGAAAAAAAAACATTTAGGTCATTTTATTTGATAATTAAATTGATAGCTAATTTGTCAACAAATTAAAAAAGATAGTGTGAAACTTGTGCATTATGATAAATGCATGTCAATGCCAACAATAATTCTATAGCCAAACATGTTTGTTAATACCTGGTGTCAACAGTTATGAAAATGTTGCAAGAAGACATGAAATGTTTTTATTTGTCTTTGTGTAAAAAGCACACATAATACATGCATGTACATGTGTGAAAATTAAAAAAAAATGTTTTGAAGTAACCTGTGTTCATATATTTATAAATTCCCAATGGTTCTTATTTCAACCATTGTCCTGCTGGATATACAATAATTTGAAAACAGTGTAGACCAATTCAAATGGCCCTCTGTTCAGGGTATACACTGTTTGCAACATGAGATTTTCACTTTCTGCATGATATTTCATACTTAGGGAGAAATGTCCGCCCATATAGGGGCAAGTGTCCGCCCATGTAGGTGGAAATGTCCGCCTATATAGTGAGAATTGTCTGCATATGTAGTGTGGGGGGGGGGGGGATTGTCCGCCCGCATAGGGGGAAATGTCCGTCTGTGCATAGGGAAAATTTCCTAGGGGCTATTGTCCTACATTCATTAAATGTTTTTAGTTCTAGTCTGGTCGATCCGGTGTCAGTATAATGAACATATCTTGGGGCCATATTTTATTGTTAACGCTCTCGCAGCAGGGGGAAGGGAGGGAGATTTGGTATTATTTGTTTAATCAAGCATGTGGAAAAAAGTTATACAGAAATATGTTATAAAACTATCAATTCCTTTTTTTTAAGATAACAGTTATTAATTTCGTCTTAAGAAGTCTTTTGCATAATAAGACCTTTTTAATTCCTAATACTTAATAAAATACATAAAAATATCAATACAATGACCATAGAATTGTTGTGTTATTTTGATGAACTTTAAGCAATTCTATGTACGTGTACTTTATTTACCCCATAACACAATTTAAATTGCTTTATAACTTCATGAACAGTCAAGAAATAAAGACAAAAAATGTCCCCGATAATCTCCCCGGGCGTGCGTCATAATAACGATATGAATTACCGTGCGGTAATCTGGAATATTGACAGTCGAGAGAAATCCCGAAGATTGCCGACGTTTGCAGATTTGTAAAAAAAAATATAGTGTTTCTAAAAAGTGTAAAAAGGACCAAATAAAAATAATATCATTGGAAAGCTTAATACAATATATTGTTATGCTAACAAGTACAAATTTGGAATAATATGGTTGAAATAATGTGTCGGAGATTATATATCCAGTTTCTCAAAAAAAATCTCCAATTGGTATAGAACATATAGAGGAGCTTGGTGATTGTCTTAAATCTTAAAAAAGGACCAAAAATCAATTAATTCTAAATTATGAAAAAATAATCAACTGGTTAAGGACATTTTAAACAACCTTTTGTGACAAGTACACATTTTATATTTTAAACAGTTATTGTTTGATGAGGATTAAACTAAAATCTTCCTTCTTTGCTTATAGCAAAAATATTATCGGATTTTCACGAAACACATATATCGAAAGTTGTGTTTGTATATTTTCATACGCGACACTAGATTTTCTCACTCAATACACAACATCCTTACTTGACTATAGATTTTTCTTACAGGGCACTAGATTTGTTTATTAAGGGTCCAGATCTTTCTGAACGGTACACGCGTAGAAACAATGGCGGCAAAATGTTGATTTTCGGAAAAAGATACTTTTTGGAGGATTATTATTTTTTTTATCAATTTAAGCTGATTAAGATGGGCTAAATTTTTCTTCTAACCTTTACCAATTTAAAGTTTAGATATTATGAAAGAAATCATTTAAATATCAATACATAACTTAATGTAACACCAGATAAAAAACATTATTGTACACCCATAATGCGTGGACTTTCCGTAGTGCGTGTGAATATAACGAGACACCGGCATTTTTCAATTGAATAACACAGATATCAATATTGCAACCCTCCAATTGGAAAACCTCGGTTTCAATTGGCCAATTCTAAAAATAGATTTCCGATTCCAATTTGGAAATTATAATTTCCCATTGGAAATTTATCTTTCCAACTTGGACAAAACGACTTTCCAGTGGGAAAGCATGCATTTTGTTTGTTTTTTTAAATTATAATTGTGACATAAATCGGCAATTTATAATGCTTTTGGTTACCTTTTTGTGATCGCACAGTCGTACTCTTTAACCTGCGATACTTTGTTAATAAGAATAACGAAAATTAAAGATTTTCCCATGAATTCACTGTGTTGTGTTCATGTAAAATTAGCCTGCTGATCACTGGCTGAAGTATGGAGAGATGTATACACCATTTAAATTCGTAAAGTCTGGCAGCGCCATTGTTTGATTGATGCGTTTTAGTTTTAAGAAGACAAGTAGAGAGCATGGATAGTGTTTTTTTTCCTTATAACTACTATACAGCTTGTTAAGCACTATTAACATCATGCAGCGTGTGAGAGAGGATACATGTACGTTTAAACACTTTCATAATAACAACATTACAGCTATCCGTGAGCTTGTTTAATGGTAACGGGTATTTTAGCTCTCTTTGAAGATAAAAATCGTGATGTAAACATGTTATTCCATGTGAACAAAGATTCATTTGTAGTTTAATTTAAAATACGGTTTGCCTTTTCATCTTTATACAAACGGGTGTTTATATACTTGCGAAATGAAGTTATTTCTAATTTGGTATACACAAACACACTGTAGAAACATAATAAAATATGATAAGTTAATAACGCATTGTGTAATAAGAACTATATGTTTAACATGATGAAAATCATTATTGTGTTTTAGGGAATAATATAGGAGAGATTAATTATTGACAACAAATCATAGCAACGCAGTGTTAAATTCGTACTATTTATAACTTTTACATGTAGGGCCTGATGAAATATATAACATGATAGCTTAATATCGTACCTTACAGCTAACACGTGTCTCCCTAAACTACAACTGAGATTTGAAGGTGGAACGATTGAAGATTCGTCTCATACTAAGCAGCATATTGGAATAGAAGGTGTACCACTGACACACACCGGGGAGGCAATATTTAACGGTGCTGGGCGACTGGTGTTATGGAGACATGCCAATCTCATGTTTCCATTAGTTTTTGCAGTCAGGTCAGTTTCAATTTTACAGCTTTATGAAATATGTTATAGATCTGCAGATAAAATAAACCTGGTGTAACTATTTTATATGTTAATTTGTGAAAGTGGAGTTTTTGTTTATCACCGCTTAACACTAGTTTTATTTATTTCTAAATATTCCCTTCTGTAGCGACCTATCAGCCAGTTATATTTGCATCTCTATTTTCTTACGTTATCAAACATATCTACGAGGTGTATCAGATTATTAAAATTATCCACGAGGCGTGATGAATTGCCAAAGGTTTCATCGATGCCTGTCAGATTTTAAAAAAAATGTCACAAAATGTACACATTTTTAAAAGGTGTCGCCGAAGGTTATAAAATAGTTCTAAACTGTTTACAAGTTGTGTCAAATAGTTCTAAACTGCCTTCAAGTTGTGTCAAATAGTTATAAACTATCTACAAAAATGTGTCAGATAGTTTTAAACTGTTTACAAGTTGAGTCAGATAGTTTTAAACTGTTTACAAGTTGTGTCAGGTATTTCTAAACTGTCTACAAGTTGTGTCGGATAGTTCTTAAATGCCAACAAGTTATGTCAGATAGCCTAAACTGTCTACAATTTGTGTCAAATAGTTCTAAACTGTCTACAATTTGTGTCAGATAGTTCTAAACTGTCTACAATCTGTGTCAGATAGTTCTAAACTGTCTACAATTTGTGTCAGAAAGGCTAAACTGTCTACAAGTTGATTGATTGATTGATTCTTTATTTCCTCCATAGTACAAATATACAGGAGAGTATAAACATTTAAACAGCAAATGGGAGTACAATAAATATACAAAAACATAATACACATATAGACAATTAAATGACAATCATATATATACAATACAAACAAACATATTACTTCGATAGTTCAAACAACTTACATATATATAAACAAAATAAATAAATGATATGTCCATTCAAATTGCAAAATATATTGACACTTTTAGAAGAATATTGCATATAATGACTGATATGACTTGCCGAAACGAAACACAAGAGCATACATACACTATATGGGTGCTAAAAGTGGTATTAGTTCCAAATAATATCTTTCAAAAACATAATTGTATTCGTACCTTAAAAGTTAAATGAAAGGAACGCATTATTTGAAGACATTATTTTTTTTTTTTTTTTTAACAATTTGAATACAAACAATAAATATATAATATAATATTTAAAATTAAAATATTATTGTGTATTGTTATTTTCGTTGTCAATACGAGATAACGACATAACGACGAGCTCAGCAACAAAGTGACAACACACAAAAGATGAAGTATTGTGTGTGTTATCTACATAAACGTATATCTTAATGCTTTAGTCATATGATGTAAATGTCTAAATGTAATTTTTGAAATAGCAACCGTTTGTTTATCTGTCATGTTTAAAGAAGGATAACCGGAAACTAGTTCTATAATTTGATTAAAGGCGTCCATGTTACAAAGCTTATCGTACATATCTGATCCACATACTTTGTGTATATTACATAATAAAGTATGCTGGAGGGAATTATTTGACGAGCAGAACAAAATTAAATGTTCAGCTACAGTTTCTGTAGACTGCACTGCGGACAAACAGTTTGATATTTGCGGGCAAATAATTTACCAATTATAAAAGTAACAGTTCTACAGTATGGTAGAGAATCGCGATATATTTGGGAGAAATACCAAATACTGTTTGGTACGATTTCTCTTTGTATATTGAGAAAACTATTGAGACTGTCGTCTTGAACCAGTCTTGTTCTAAAGTCAAATTCGGCTGATTTATGTATACTTAATTTAAGTCTTTTTTTCCATTGTCTTAACGTAGGGAAGAATGCAGTGGAAATGTATTTCGTTAGAACATCGGTCAATTTGTATTTGCCTAGAATACGGTAGATATCTGGTATAAAACCCTGCGTTTTACGTGGATAAGACATGAATTGTATGAGCCTAATAACAAAAAGTGTGTTTATCCTGAAGCGTTTATTAATACTACATAATTGTCCAAACATCAAGAGCTTTCGCTTATCAATTTCATGCTCGATTCGTGTGAGGCCAATTAAAGCCAGCGCTACGTCACTACGAGTTTGTTTTGGTAAAGACTGCATATGTTTAATACATTGAACATGTACTCGTTCTAGCGATTTGAGTTGCGTGTCCGTAATGGCGTTCCATAGTTCGCAGCCGTATAAAGCTCGCGAGAGGACAACAGTTTGATATAAATGTTTTACTGTAATTGGGTGTAAACCATTTTGATGGACGCCACAGTCGGCTAATCCAAAATATGTTTTACGTAGTTTAGTGCACGCGTCTTTAATGTTTTCATTCAGACACATGTCTTTACTACATGAAATGCCTAGATGAACATATGTATCGGTTTCAATGACAGTACTTTGACCTAAACGCCATTGCCTTGAGTTATTTTGTGATTCAGAACTGCATTCATTAAAAACAATGACATTGCATTTATTTGCATTATAAGTATATCGTTCTCGGATAGAGTTATTATGACATATGGTCATAAGTTTTTCTAATCCGTTCTTAGTCAGTGAACTGAGCACCATATCGTCTGCAGAAGTTGGGCAACAGTAACCCGTATCATTTATTTTCAGACCGTAATAAGATTGATCTAACTTATTCTTTAGATCATTTACGAAGAGTAGATAGAAGTACGGGCTCATTACTTGGCCTTGCCTTGTTCCCTGTAAAATTGGGAACCAATCCGAAGATTGGCCTTGTGACCTAACGCAGCTAAAAATATTTTCAAACATGTTTTGTATAATTTTAAAAAGAGATTTGTTGACACCTGTTTTATATAATTTAAGCATCAATATGCTATGAGATACGTGGTCAAATGCTTGTCTCACGTCGAGGAAGCATGTAAAAAGTTTAGAGTTGTTTTCTTTTGCAAAAAAGATACTTTCTCGTAATAGAAAAGACGTCATTTTACAATTAATGTTTCTTTGAAAACCGCCTTGCAATGTGTTTAACCTGAGTGTACCAGATTGCTCTAACATTTTTAGTAAAATCTTTTCGTACAATTTTAAAATAGTAGAACAAAGTGATATGGCCCTGTAACTATTTGGGTCCGTTTTGTTTTTATTGTTGCCTTTGTAGAGGGTCGTTATAATACCCTGTTCGAGTCGGTATAATTGACTCGACTCCAATCAGCCAGCGAATACTTAAACCCCCTGGGGTTATCGTTCGGTTTATAATTGTGAGTCTCGTTTTGGCGAGATTTATATGATCCATACGAGACCCATGGTTTACAAATAACCCCTTGTGGCCAGAAACAAGGATCGTCTGTCATATAACATGCGTTTTCATCGTCTTCGATATTAACACGAATGACGACAGAATTACCGTTTCTGGGTTTCCGGAATACTGTTACCATGGAAACCTTAGGACCGCGCTTCTGAATATAGCTTTTAATCATGGGCTCAGTTATGCTTGACTGGAAGCCCCCTATGTAAAATCGTTTTGGGCGGCGTACGACAAATTTTTGAAAGTCGTCATCTTCATCCCCGTATGTACCAGTAAGGTCAACTTCAGTGTTGTCAATACTGTGACCTCTGTCATTGGATGCGGCCATTTCTCTGTTTATGATGTCAAAATTGACTTTTCTGAGCGTACGCACGCGCTGTTTTTGTTTTCTTTTATACGAGGTTTTTGACTCTCGCGGTTTCCCGTTAACAATTGTAGGGATCACCAAGTTACCGAATAATTGGTCATTTTCGTGATCGCTTGTCACGGTATTAGCACAATTTGTTTGGGTATTTAGAACCGCTGAATAGAGTTCCGTTTGTAATGGTAAATGGGATTGTGCAATAAACGTATCCCCACATACAGGGGCAGACTGTAATACAGTATCATTTCGCAATGGGATGGGTTTACTAGTTTGAGTGGGGGTTATGGGACTGGGCGTTGGGTCGTTTTTATTTTGATCTATTTTCTGCATTTGTACACTATGACCAGCAGGACCAGGTTTTGCATGGGCTTTTAAGCTATTAAATGCATTAGTAATTTGAAGAACACTTTCTTGAAGTTTAATTACACTGTCAGAGTTTTTCAGTAAGTCTAATTTAAAGTTCTTTATAGCAGCTGGTATAGTAGCTTCCGCTTTGATGTTGGTCACACTTTTTCGCATGTCATCAATAGAACCTTGCATTATTTTAAAATCCGTGTTTCTAATGTTTTCCGTGGCTGCGTTTCGTTGTTTTAAAAGCAACATGTCGGCTTGAATGCTGGTTATTGTGTCCTTCATCTGTTTAAGTTCAGCAGAGCAGTCACATTTCTGTTTGGATTGTGATGGTGACTGGGATCTAGACGGTTGTCTAGACACAGAACTTTTTCGGTTGAATTTACGTGTACCGGTACTTATCAGCTCCTTAACACATGAAACATCACTTCCGTCCAGTACGGTCAATATCGTGTGTATGTCACTAGCTAGTTTCACGGCGGCCGTATCCCCTTGTCGTGTGACTCGACGTTTTAGGTCACAGTTAACGTCAAACGGGAAGTCTTCTGACTCTCGGATGACGTCAAACAGCATCAATCGAGATTTGTCCAGATCAGATTCGGACTGATGATAGTCCATAAGGACGCGATCAATAAACATCGCACTCGGAAGTTCTCGCACCAGTTGTAAAAGGCGGTGGTATTCTGTTACATCCGCACTTGCATCTTGATCACTGGCAATGTGACCAGTAAGTGTGCAATTAAGATCAGTAAATAACGGCGACATGGCCGCACTAGATGGGCAATCATCGGTTTGAGCATCTGGTTGGGCGACTACAGCTATAACGGGCACTTTGACCTCGGTGTTTTGATCTATAGCCACAGGCTCAAACTCAGTGTCATAAACGTCCGCCATAATAGCTGACTCTAATGATATTATTATATAATGACAGTTATAAATATCCTGTATGTCGTGTATGTTGAAAACCTCTCACACCGTTTTCAAATTTTCAAACAAAGGAAAAATGATTTGGTGAATAAAATGACTTTTTCCATTATCACAAAATGTTTATTTCCTTTTAATATCGGTTCACAAAAGACTTATCTTCATGTTTCATGTTTATAGTGTCCAATATTAAATCCAGTGGTTAAATCCATTTATAATCATATAAAAACAAAAATATTTGTCAGAGCAAATTTTAAACATCCAATTCAAGTTATGTCAGGTAGTTCTAAACTGTCTACAATTTGTGTCAGACAGCCTAAACTGTCTACAAGTTGTGTCAGGTATTTCTAAACTGTCTACAAATTGTGTCAGATAGTTCTAGACTGTCTACAATTTGTGTCAGATAGCCTTAACTGTCTACAAGTTGTATCAGGTAGTGCTGAACTGTCTACAAGATGTGTAAGATAGTTCTTAATGTCTACAAGTTAAGCATGTAACGTATACACCTACATTTATGACGTTGTGCAGTGCTAGTTTTGTCTAGTTTGTAAAGTATGCACATGTGACGTTTTGCAATATCAGAACTGTTTAACATGTGACGTAAATAGCTGCATGAATGACGTTGTCCAGTGAGAGTACAGTCTAGCATATAAAGAATGCACATGTGACGTTATGCAGTGTGACTACTGTCTAGCTTATGACGTATACACATGTGACGTTGTACATTGTGAGTGTTGTTTAGCTTGTAAAGTATACACCTATGACGTGGTGCAGTGTGATTACTATCTAGCATGTAAAGTATGCACATGTGACATTGTACAGTGTGAGTACTGTCTAGCATGTAAAGTAAGCACATGTGAAGTTGTACAGTTTGAGTATTATCTAGCTTATAAAGTATGCACATGTGACGTTGTGCAGTGTGGGTATTGTCTAGCTTGTAAAGTATGCACATGTGACGTTGTACAGTGTGAGGTCTGTCTAGCATGTGACGAATACACCTTCATGTATGGCGTTGTTCATTGTGAGTACTGTCTAGTTTGTAAAGTAAGCACATATGACGTTGTGCAGTTTGAGTACGGTCTAGCTTGTAAAGTATGCACATGTGAAGTTGTGCAGTGTGAGTACTGTCCAGCTTGAAAAGTATGCACATGTGACGTTGTGCAATGTAAGTACTGTCTTGCTTGTAAAGTATGTACATGTGACGTTGTGCACTGTGAGTACTGTTTAGCTTATAAAGTATGCACATGTGACGTTGTGCAATGTGAGTACTGTTTAACATGTGACGTATACACCTACATGTTTGGAGTTGTGCAATGTGAGTACTGTCTAACTTGTAAAGTTTGCACATGTGACGTTGTGCAGTGTGAGTACTGTCTAGCTTGTAAAGTATGCACATGTGACGTTGTGCAGTGTGACTACTGTTTAGCTTATAAAGTATGCACATGTGACGTTGTGCAGTGTGAGTACTGTTTAGCATGTGACGTATTGACCTATGATGTTGTGCAGTGTGAGTACTGTCTAGCTTGTAAAGTATGCACATGTGACGTTGTGCAGTGTGAGTACTGTCGAACTTGTAAAGTATGTACAAGTGACGCTGTGCAGTGTACGTACTGTCTTGCTTGTAATGGATACACATGTGACGTTGTGCAGTGTGAGTACTGTCTAGCTTGTAAAGTATGCACATGTGACGTTGTACAGTGTGACTATTATCTAGTTTGTAAAGTATGCACACGTGACGTTGTGCAGTGTGAGAACTGTCTAGCTTACAATGTATCCACATGTAACGTTTTGCAGTGTGAAAACTGTCTAGCTTGACAATTATGCACATGTGATGTTGTGCAGTGTCAATACTGTCTAGCTGATAAAGTATGCACATGTGACGTATACACCTATGACGTTGTGCTTGTAAACTAGCTTGTAAACTATGCACACTGTGAAGTTGTGCAGTGTGAGAACTGTTCAGCTTGAAAAGAATGCACATGTGACGTTGTGCAGTGTGAGTACTGTCTAGCTTATAAAGTATGCACATGTGACGTTGTGCAGTGTGAGAACTGTTAAGCTTGAAAAGAATGCACATGTGATGTTGTGCAGTGTCAATACTGTCTAGCTGATAAAGTATGCACATGTGACGTTGTGCAGTGTGAGTACTGTCTAGCATGTGACGTATACACCTATGACGTTGTGCTTGTAAACTAGCTTGTAAATTATGCACATGTGAAGTTGTGCAGTGTGAGAACTGTTAAGCTTGAAAAGAATGCACATGTGACGTTGTGCAGTTTGAGTACTGTCTAGCTTGTAATGTATTCACATATGACGTTGTGCAGTGTGCGAACTGTCTAATTTGTAAAGGATGCACATCTGACGTTCTGCAGTGTTAGTACTGTCTCTTTTGCAAAGTAAGCACATGTGACGTTGTGCAGTATACGCACTGTCTACCTTGTGAATTATACACATGCGACGTTGTGCAGTGTGAGTACTATCTAGCTGATAGAGTATGCACATGTGACGTTTTGCAGTGTGACTACAGTCTAGTTTGTAATGTATGCACATTTGACGTTGTGCAGTGTGATTAATGTCTAGCTCGTGATGTAAACACATGTGACGTTGTGTAATGTCAGTACTATCTAGCTTGTGATGTATACACTTGTGACGTTGTGCAGTGTGAGTACTCTCTAGCTTGTTAAGCATGTAAATTTGATGTTAGCAGTGTATGTACTGTCATGCTTGTAAAGTGTGCACATGTGACGTTGTGCAGTTTGGGTACTGTCTAGCTTGTAAAGTATGCACATGTGACGTTGTTCAGTGTGAGTACTATCTAGCATGAAAATTATGCACATATGACGTTGTGCGTCGTAAGTACTGTATAGCTTGTAAATTATGCACATGTGACGTTGTGCAGTGTGAGAACTGTCTAGAATATGAAGTATACACAAATGACGTTGTGCAGTGTAACCACTATTTAGCATGTCAAGTATGCATATGCGACGTGCACTATAGGTACTGTCTATGTTGTAAAGTATGTTCATGTGATGTTATGCAGTGTGAGTACTTTTTAGTTTGTAAAGTATGCACATGTGACATTATGCAGTGCGAGTACTGTCTAGCTTGTGATTTATACACATGTTGTTTAATGTGAGTACTATCTAGCTTGTGAAGTATACACGTGTGACGTTGTACAGATTGAGTACTGTGTAGCTTGTAAAGTATGTATATGTGGGGTTGTGCAGTGTGAGTACTGTCTAGCTTGTGAGGTATGCACATGTAATGTTTTGCAGTTTTGGTAATGTCTAGTTTGTGAAGTATGTACATGTGACGTTGTACAGTATGAGTACTGTCTCGCTTGTGATGTATGCACATGTGACGTTGTGCAAAGTGTGTACTGTTTAGCTTGTGAACTATGCACAGGTCACATTGTTCCGTGTGAGTACTGTCTAGTTTGTGAAGTATCCACATGTGAAGTTGTGCAGTGTAGGTACTGTGTAGCTTGTGAAGTAAGCACTTGTGACGTTGTGCAGTCTGAGTACTGTTTAGCTTGTAAAGTAAACACATGTGACGTTGTGCAGTGTGAGTACTTTCTAGCTTTTTAAATATACACTTGTGATCCTATACAGTGTGGGTACTATCTGCTTGTGGAGTATACATATGCGACGTTGTGCAGTGTGAGTACTATCTGCTTGTGGAGTATACACATGTGACGTTGTGTAGTGTGAGTACTATCTGCTTGTGAAGTATACACATGTGACGTTGTGCAGTGTGAGTACTATCTGCTTGTGGAGTATACATATGCGACGTTGTGTAGTGTGAGTACTATCTGCTTGTGGAGTATACACATGTGACGTTGTGTAGTGTGAGTACTATCTGTTTGTGGAGTATACACATGCGACGTTGTGCAGTGTGAGTACTATCTGCTTGTGGAGTAAACACATGTGACGTTGTGTAGTGTAAATACTGTGAGGCATGTTAAATATAGACATGTGACGTTGTGTATGTGAGTACTATCTGCTTGTGAAATATACACGTGTGACGTTGTACAGATTGAGTACTGTGTAGCTTGTAAAGTATGTATATGTGGGGTTATGCAGTGTGAGTACTGTCTAGCTTGTGAGGTATGCACATGTAATGTTTTGCAGTTTTGGTAATGTCTAGTTTGTGAAGTATGTACATGTGACGTTGTACAGTATGAGTACTGTCTAGCTTGTGATGTATGCACATGTGACGTTGTGCAAAGTGTGTACTGTTTAGCTTGTGAACTATGCACAGGTCACATTGTTCTGTGTGAGTACTGTCTAGTTTGTGAAATATGCACATGTGACGTTGTGCAGTGTAGGTACTGTGTAGCTTGTGAAGTAAGCACTTGTGACGTTGTGCAGTCTGAGTACTGTTTAGCTTGTAAAGTAAACACATGTGACGTTGTGCAGTGTGATTACTTTCTAGCTTTTTAAATATACACTTGTGATCCTATACAGTGTGGGTACTATCTGCTTGTGGAGTATACATATGTGACGTTGTGTAGTGTGAGTACTATCTGCTTGTGGAGTATACACATGTGACGTTGTGCAGTGTGAGTACTATCTGCTTGTGGAGTATACACATGTGACGTTGTGTAGTGTGAGTACTATCTGCTTGTGGAGTATACACATGTGACGTTGTGCAGTGTGAGTACTATCTGCTTGTGGAGTATACACATGTGACGTTGTGCAGTGTGAGTACTATCTGCTTGTGGAGTATACACATGTGACGTTGTGCAGTGTGAGTACTATCTGCTTGTGGAGTATACACATGTGAAGTTGTGCAGTGTGAGTACTATCTGCTTGTGGAGTATACACATGTGACGTTGTGTAGTGTGAGTACTATCTGCTTGTGGAGTATACACATGTGAGGTTGTGCAGTGTGAGTACTATCTGCTTGTGGAGTATACACATGTGACGTTGTGCAGTGTGAGTACTATCTGCTTGTGGAGTATACACATGTGACGTTGTGCAGTGTGAGTACTATCTGCTTGTGGAGTATACACATGTGACGTTGTGTAGTGTGAATACTATCTGCTTGTGGAGTAAACACATGTGACGTTGTGTAGTGTGAGTACTATCTGCTTGTGGAGTATACACATGTGACGTTGTGTAGTGTGAGTACTATCTGCTTGTGGAGTATACACATGTGACGTTGTGCAGTGTGAGTACTATCTGCTTGTGGAGTATACACATGTGACGTTGTGTAGTGTGAGTACTATCTGCTTGTGGAGTATACACATGTGAAGTTGTGCAGTGTGAGTACTATCTGCTTGTGGAGTATACACATGTGACGTTGTGTAGTGTGAGTACTATCTGCTTGTGGAGTATACACAAGTGACGTTGTGCAGTGTGAGTACTATCTGCTTGTGGAGTATACACATGTGACGTTGTGCAGTGTGAGTACTATCTGCTTGTGGAGTATACACATGTGACGTTGTGTAGTGTAAATACTGTGAGGCATGTTAAATATAGACATGTGACGTTGTGTATGTGAGTACTATCTGCTTGTGAAATATACACACATGACGTTGTATAGGGTGCGTACTGTGTAGCACGTAAAATAAAGACATTCGACGTTGTGCAGTGTGAGTATTGTCTTGCTTGTGAAGTATATACATGCGACGTTGTACAGTGTGAGTACTATCTGCTTGTGAAGTATTCACATGTGGCGTTGTACAGTGTGATAACTGTATAACAAGTGAAGTATACACATGTGACGTTGTACAGTGTGAGTACTGTATTGCTTGTGAAGTATACACATGTAACGTTGTACAGTGAGAATACTATCTGCGTGTGAAGTATACACCTGTGGCGTTGTGTTGTGTGATTACAATCTAGCTTGTGAAGTATACACATATGACGTTGTACAGTGTGAGTACTATCTGGTTGTGAAGATTACACAAGTGACGTTGTGAAGCGTGAGTCCTGTCCAGCATGTGAAGTATATAGATGTGACGTTGTGTAGTGTGAGTTTTGTCTAGCTTGTATAGCATGCACATGTGATCTTGTGTAGTGTAAGTACTGTCTAGCATATGCCGTAGTCACATGTGACGCTGTGTAGTATGACTACTCTCTAGCTTGTATGGTATGCACTTGTGACGCTGTACAGTGTGAGTACTGTGTAACTTGTGAATTGTGCCCATGTGTTGTTTTGCAGTGTTAGTTTTGTCTAGCTTGTGAAGTATGTACATTTGACGTTGTGCAGTGTGAGTAATGTCTAGCTTGTGAAGTATACATATGGGACGTTTTGCAGTGTGAGTAATGTCTAGCTTGTGAAGTATACACATGTGACGTTGTTCAGTGTGAGTAATGTCTAGCTTGTGATGTATACATATGTGACGTTGTGTAGTGTGAGTACTATTTAGCATGTGAATTATACACATGTGAGGTTGTGTAGTGATAGTATTATCTTGCGTGTGAAGTATATCCAAGTGACGTTGTACAATGAGAGTATTTTTGAAATTATACACATATAACGTTGTTCAGTGTGTGTACTGTTTAGCTGTGAAGTATTTACATGTGACGTTGTGTAGTGAGAGTACTATCTTGCTTGTGAAGTATACACAAGTGACGTTGTGTAGTGTGAGTAATTTTGCTTGTGAAGTATACACATGTGACGTTGTGCAGTAAGAGTACTATCTAGCTTGTGAAATATACACATGTGACTTTATGTAGTGAGAGTACTACATGTATCTTGCTTGTGAAGTATTCACATGTGACGTTGTGCATTGTGAGTTTTATCTGCTTGTGAAGTATTCACATGTGACGTTGTGCATTGTGAGTCTTATCTGCTTGTGAAGTATTCACATGTGACGTTGTGCATTGTGAGTCTTATCTGCTTGTGAAGTATGCACAGGTGACGTTGTGTAGTGTGAGTACTGTGTAGCTAGTGAAGTATACATATGTGACGTTGTGTAGTGTGAGTACTGTGTAGCTTGTGAAGTATACACAAGTGACGTTGTGTAGTGTGAGTACTATCTTGCTTGTGAAATATACACATGTGACGTTATGTAGTGAGAGTACTACATGTATCTTGCTTGTGAAGTATTCACATGTGACGTTGTGCAGTAAGAGTACTATCTAGCTTGTGAAATATACACATGTGATGTTATGTAGTGAGAGTACTACATGTATCTTGCTTGTGAAGTATTCACATGTGACGTTGTGCATTGTGAGTTTTATCTGCTTATGAAGTATTCACATGTGACGTTGTGCATTGTGAGTCTTATCTGCTTGTGAAGTATGCACAGGTGACGTTGTGTAGTGTGAGTACTGTGTAGCTAGTGAAGTATACATATGTGACGTTGTGTAGTGTTAGTACTGTGTAGCTTGTGAAATATACATATGTGAAGTTGTGCAATGTGAGTACTGTGTAGCTTGTGAATTATACAAATGTGACTTTGTGCAGTGTGAGTACTTTGTAGCTTATGAAGTATACACATGTGATGTTGTGCAGTGTGAGTACTGTGTGGCATGTGAACTATAAACATGTGACGTTGTGTAGTTTGCGTTATGTCTTGCTAGTGAAGTATAAACCTGTGTCGTTGTTTAGTGCGAGTACTATCTAGCTTGTGAAGTATTTACAAGCGACGTTATGTAGTATGAGCACTGTTTAGCTTGTGAAGTATGCACATGTGACGATGTGCTGTGTGCGTACTGTCTGGGTCGGAAGTATGCACCTATGACGTTGTGCAGTGTGAAGACTGTCCAGCTTGTGAAGTATACACATTTGAAATTGTGCAGTGTGGGTATTCTCTAGCTTGTGAAGTATACACATGTGAAGTTGTGCAGTGTGAATATTGTCTAGCTTGTGAAGTAAACACATGGGACGTTGTGTATTGTGAGTACTATCTAGCTTGTGATTTATACATATATGACGTTGTGCAGTGTGAGTAATTTCTAGCTTGTGAAGTATGCACATGTGAAGTTGTGCAGTGTGAGTGCTGTCTAGCATGTAATATAGACACATATGACGTTGTGCAGTGTGAAGATTGTCTAGCTTGTGAAGTTTACACATGCGAAATTGTGCAGTGTGAGTACTCTCTAGCTTATGAACAATACACATGTGACGTGGTGTAGTGTGAATACTTTCTAGCTTATGAAGTATACACATGCGAAGTTACACAGTGTGAAGTCTGTCTAGCTTGTAAAGTATACACATATAACAATGTGTATATGAGTACTATCTAGCTTGTGAACTATACACATATGACGTTGTGCAGTGTTAGTACTGTCTAGCTTGTGAGGTATACACATGTGAAGTTGTGCTGTGTGAGTACTGTCTAGCTTGTGAAGTATGTACATGTGACGTTGTGCAGAGTGAGTACTGTCTAGCATATGACGTACACACTTATGACGTTCTGCAGTGTGAGAACTCTCTAGCTTGTGAAGTATGTACATGTTTCGTTGTGCACTGTGACTTCTGTCAAGCTTGTGAAGTATACACAAGTGACGTTGTGCAGTGTGAGTACTGACTAGCATGTGAAGTATACACATGTGAATTTGTGTAGTGTGAGTACTGTCTACCTTGTGAAGTATACACATGTGACGTTGTGCAGTGAGAGTACTTTCCATCTTATGAAGTATACACATGTTTCGTTGAGCAATGTGAGTACTGTGTAGCTTGTGAAGTATACACATATGACGTGGTGTAGTGTGAGTGCTTCCTAGCTTGTGAAGTATGTACTTGTGACGTTGTGCAGTGTGAGTACTGTCTAGCATGTGACGTAAACACCTATGACGTTGTGCACTGTGAGTATTGCCTAGCTTGTAAAGTATTTTCATGTGACGTTGTGCACTGTCAGTACTGTCTAGCTTGTGAATTATGAACATGTGACGTTGTGCTGTGTGAGTACTGTCTAGCTTGTGAAGTATGTACAGGTGACGTTGTGCAGTGTTAGTACTGTCTAGCTTGTGAAGTTTATACATGCGACGTTTTGTAGTGTGAGTATTGTCTAGTTTATGAAGTATGCACATGTGACGTTGTGCAGTGTGAGTACTTTCCATCTTGTGAAGTATACACATGTGTCGTTGAGCAATTTTAGTAATGTGTAGCTTGTGAAGTATACACATATGACGTGGTTCAGTGTGAGTGCTTCCTAGCTTGTGAAATATGTACTTGTGACGTTGTGCAGTGTGAGTACTGTCTACCATGTGACGTAAACACCTATGACGGTGTGCAGTGTGAGTATTGTCTAGCTTGTAAAATATTTTCATGTGACGTTGTGCACTGTGAGTACTATCTAGCTTGTGAATTATGCACATGTGACGTTGTGCTGTATGAGTACTGTCTAGCTTGTGAAGTATGTACTGGTGACGTTGTGCAGTATTAGTACTGTCTAGCTTGTTAGGTTTATACATTTGACGTTGTGCAGTGTGAGTATTGTCTAGCTTGTGAACATGTGACGTTGTGCAGTGTGAGTATTGTCTAGCTTGTGACGTATACACATATGACGTTGTGCATTGTAAGTACTGTCTAGCATGTGACGTATACACATATGACGTTGTGCAGTGTAAGTACTGTCTAGCATGTAAGGTATACACATATGACGTTGTGCAGTGTTGGTTCGGTCTAGCTTTTAAAATATATACATGTGACGTTGTGCAGTGTGAGTATTGTCTAGCTTGTGAAGAATGCACATGTGACGTTGTGCAGTGTAAGTACTGTCTAGCATGTGACGTATACACATGTGACCTTGAGTAGTGTGAGTACTGTCTCGCTTTTAAAGTATGCACATGTGACGTTGTTGTGAGTACTGTCTAGCATGTGAAGTATATAGATGTGACGTAGTGTTGTATGAGTTCTGCCTAGCTTGTGAATATGCACATTTAACGTTGTGCAGTGTTAGTTATGTATAGATTTTGAAATATGCACATGTGACGTTGTGCGGTGTGAGTAATGTCTAATTTGTTAAGTATGCACATGTGACGTTGTGTAGTTCGAGTACCGTCTAGCTTGTGAAGTATGCACAATTGACGTTGTGCAGTGTGAGTACTGTCTATCTTGTGAAGTATGTACATGTGACGTTGTGTAGTGTGAGTACTGTCTAGCTTGTGAAGTATGCACATGTGACGTTTTGCAGTATGAGCACTGTCTAGCTTGTTAAATATACACATGTGACGTTGTGTATTGTGAGTTCTATCTCGCTTGTGAAGTTTATGCACTTAGGAACAGTATTCTAAGGAGGGGCTCGCCGCCATTGATCTAAAACACTGTTCCTTTACTTGTTGAGAGCATCCATATGTGTTTCTGCAGATGAAGACAATGCTGATCTTGGCTATTTTAGATATGTTATAAGGGAAATATTTTATCAAACGGAAAATTTTATACTCAGGTAATTGGCTTCGTTGACGATAAAATTGTGAATAAAACAATGTGTTTAAAGTGGCTTTCTATTTTTTGTTTCTCTGGTGACTTTTCATTTTCATGTGTTGACTTCATCTGCAATATGTCTCACCCACGTATCTAGTTTGTGTTGATACCTATGTAGGAATCTGCTGTCTGTGTGCCGTTAGAAAATACCGTATGTAAAGCTTATTGTAATACATAATGTCAAACTATATTTTAGGCATCCGTGTTTCTTGATGGCATATATCTGCCGAGTATTGCATTATACATACATGTACATATGTGAATACTTATTGGTATTAATTCTTTATTTGGTGTTTAATTTCAGATTGAAGTTTCAAAGCACATCGTCTGGTCCAAGATACCAAACGTTAATATCAAATTGCAACAAGAAAGCCGCGATGGAAGCAACGTTTGATATATCTATAGATACGGTATATCATGAAGTAGTATTTAAAGTTAACACATATCAAGGCCCAGCTAAAATGTTTAAAATAATGTACCAGGTAAATGAATGTTTTTGTACATTTAGTTAACGTTTTACTGTAAACAACAGCATCGATTAAGTATCTATACACATCTTGAATCTGTTAAAAATATATGTTCCATTAGTCCAAGAGATAGGGGAAGTGTATTAACTGTTCATGTCCAAAAGGTTTGAGACATGTTTCTAGAAGCAAACTTTATGCTGAGTACGAAAATCTTACTTACGGCTGTAGTGGCGTTTGGTCACAAATTCAAAATGACCGTCAAAATGGCCGCCAAATATTAAAATGGGGACTGATCTGAAGAAGTAGAAGAGTCAGTAAATATCTTATTTGATATTGTTACTTTACCTACACGAGTAGATGTCACAGAAGACACAACGAAACAGTCCTAGTCACTAAAGGACATATGCAGAGATGAGTGTGTAACAATACAACGTTGATGACTGTGGCCAGTCAGGCTATGCAGATTTAAGCAGCTGAAACTCTTTTATGGCATTTCATATGTCAAGGTCTATTTAATATCAAACTGGCAGCATGCTATAGTTTTTGTGTCAGATCCTTGAACGGATTCCTAACAGGTAAACCGACTTTAAAGAAGTACAGTACAGAGAGAGGATATCGGTAAACTACATATAACTTTATAATAATGAAAATATTTATTGTATTCATTGGTAAGTAAGCAACAGGTAACGTCAGAGATGTCTGATTGGTGTATTGAAAAGTGGACAGCATGATGTGAAGCTTTTACAAATAGGCTATTTCTCTGATACTGATAGGTTTGAAACGTCAACAGCAATAAAACATTGACTCATATGCAGGAAGATATAAAATATTGGGAAAATATCAGATTCAGAATTTAAAAAATGGCAACAAGCACTGTAGTCTCCATCATTTAAGATGATATTCTACACTTTTTCTCCCATGATGAAAGATATCGGTCAAATACAATTCTTCTTTTAAACATGTCATATTGTACAGCTGATATAGCTGCAGAGAACATCTGATATATTTTCATCGAAACAGATCGAAAAAGACATTAACAATGTAGACATGAAGAAGCAAACAGAATATTGATATTTCATCTGCTTTCAAGCAATTGAAAAAAACTTGGATGGTCCAGAAAACATCAAAAGCAATGCCAAAGACGATTTTATTGTCTTTAATGTACCAATGGATGAATGTATAATTCAGTAGTCATAAGAGAAGGTGTTGTATCAATATTCTCCCCATAAATGATTGTTTAAATCTGATGTGTGTCAGTACTCACATTACATGGTAAACCAATTGACAAGGTCAGTCATTGATGTGCTTTACTATTATACTGTTGAAGTTGACACTGATAACATTTTGCATGTTTAAAAGCCTGGTGACTCAGATGTTGAGTATGATAAATATTAAGAAAATGACTTCAAAGTATTATTATTAGTGCACTCTAAAATCAATATATGACAATTTATTTTGAAGAATTAAGCAGTAATGATGTTGATCAGATTATAGGTACATGCTGTAGTAAATGGCAACATTCATTTCATGTTACTCAGTTACCTGCGATTGTGAAAACAATTAAATTAATGAAGGAAATTCAAGGGATATAAAACATTAAACATTAAACTATGTTCAATCATACTAGCTATATGTCTTAAACGACACAACTACCTGTGTTGATGCAACACAGGGATTATGAAGCAAATATTATGACTATTAATATTCATTGAAATGCATCATGCTAAACTAAAATAACATGTGTGTCACTTAAGCTTCATGACTACAGACCCCAGCTTTTGTGTCACTAAAGTTTCATGACGACACACCCTTACAGCATGTGTGTTACTAAAGCTCCATGATGACAAACCCTAGCAACATGTATGTCACTAAAGTTTCATGACGCCAAACTTAACAACATGTGTCACTAAAGTTTCATGACGGCAGACCCCAGTATTTGTGTCACTAAAGTTTCTTGACTAACATGTGTGTCACTTAAGTTTCTTCATGTTGACAAACCCTAACAACATGTGTGTCACTACAGTTTCATGACGACAATCCCTAACAACATGTGTGTCACAAAAGTTTATGACGACAGACACTAACAACATGTGTGTCACAAAAGTTTTATGACGACAGAATCCAGCATGTGTGTCACTACAGTTTCATGACGACAATCCCTAACAACATGTGTGTCACAAAAGTTTATGACGACAGACACTAACAACATATGTGTCACTAAAGTTTTATGACGACAGAATCCAGCATGTGTGTCACTAAAGTTTCATGACGACAAACCCTTACAACGTGTGTGTCACTAAAGTTTATGACGATAGACACTAACAACATATGTGTCACTAAAGTTTTATGACGACAGACACTAACAACATGTGTGTCACTAAAGTTTATGACGATAGACACTAACAACATATGTGTCACTAAAGTTTTATGACGACAGACACTAACAACATATGTGTCACTAAAGTTTTATGACGACAGACACTAACAACATGTGTGTCACTAAAGTTTATGACGATAGACACTAACAACATATGTGTCACTAAAGTTTTATGACGACAGACACTAACAACATGTGTGTCACTACAGTTTCATGACGACAATCCCTAACAACATGTGTGTCACAAAAGTTTATGACGACAGACACTAACAACATATGTGTCACTAAAGTTTTATGACGACAGAATCCAGCATGTGTGTCACTAAAGTTTCATGACGACAAACCCTTACAACGTGTGTGTCACTAAAGTTTCATGACGATAGACCCTTACAAAATGTGTGTCACTTAAGTTTCATGACGACAGACCCTAACAAAATGTGTGTCACTAAAGTTACATGACGACAGAATCCAGTATGTGTGTCACCAATGTTTCATGACGACAGACCCTAGCATGTTTGTCACTAAAGTGTCATGACAACATACTCTTCCATGTGTGTCACTAAAGATTCATGACGACATAGCCAAGATGATGTGTCACTAAACTTTCATGACGACATATTTTAACATGTGCGCCACTTAAGTTCCATGACGACAGGGCCATGTTTGGTCTTTCGTTATGAAACGTTAGTGCCACACATGCTGGTGTCTGTCATTATGAACTTTAGTGACATACATGATGGTGTCTGTCGTTATGAAACTTTAGTAACACACATGATGGTGTATATCGCTATGACACTTTAGTGCCACATATGTTGGGGTCTGTTGTTATAAAACTTTAGTTCCACACATGCTTGGGTCTGTCGTAATGAAACATTTGTGACACACGTGCTGGAGTCTGCCATCATGAACATTTAGCGACACACATGTCAGGTCTGTCGCTATGAAACTTTAGTGACACACATGTTGGGGTTTGTCGTCCTGCAATTTTGGTTTCATGACGGCAGATCCTAACAAGTTTTAGAAGTTATTTCCTTTGGGTTGCGCAATTGTACGAGTGCATTTCCTATATTTCAGCAACATAAATGGACATCGGTGGATTTAATATATGACGGCGAAAGAGTTGTAGGGTCAGTAGATGGTCGATCAAGGAACATATTGGCCGGAGGTGAGTGTTAATAGCACAATATTGGTCAATGCAGTTTCAAAGCGGAGTGGAGTTTATAAAGTACACCTACTACTCATATGTACCTGAATAATGCTGAACCTTATAAAAAGCATCGTGTGTTGTTATACTAAACCTACTACATGTAATTATATTTCCCCGAGAAGTGCTATACCTTATTTAAAGTAGCGTTTGTTGTTATACCACAACATCTACTCATATTTACATGAGTAATGTCATCAACTTATAATTTCATCATGACCCTAATTCAACGGTACATGAGTATTAATAGTTAATGCTAATTTAATTTAGCTCGATTGCGATGAAAGTTCAGCGCTTATATAAACCGCTCTCGAGTCAGCATCCTGGGTAGAACCAGTACTGAGTGTTGTTTCATGAGAGGCATCGGATCGAACTGGGGATCGAACCCGCAACACGTGGCGTGAGCGGCCAACACTCTATTCATTACACTACTGCTCCGCTTTATTGTACTACCTACTATAAAGTGTTATCTCTTATTAGTTGATGGCCCTGATTCAATTATACATGAGTATTGTTCTAGCTACTGTTAAGTGTTCAATAGTATTAGTTGTGCCAAATTTACATGTACATGATTATTGCTCTACTTACTATAAACTGTTATCATTTACAAGTTGATTGCCATGATTCAACTGTACATGAGCATTGCTCTACCTGCTATAAAATGTTATTGCTTATTAGTTGATGGCCCTGATTCAAATATACAAGAGTATTGTTCTACGTACTATAAAGTGTTGTCTCTTACTGGTTGATGGCCCTGACCCAACCGTACATGAGCATTGCTCTACCTGCTGTAAAAATGTTATCTCATATTAGTTGATGGCACTGATTCAAATGTACAAAAGTATTACTCTGTCAACTAAAAAGTGTTTTCTCTTATTAGTTGATGGCCCTTATTCAACTGAACTTGAGTATTTCCCTACTAACTAGAGAGTAATTTTTCAAATTAGTTGGTGGCCCTGACTCAACTGTACATGAGTATTGCTTTACCTGCTATAAAAATGTTATCTTATATTAGTTGATGACCCTGATTCAAATGTACAAGAGTATTACTCTGTCAACTAAAAAGTGGTTTCTCTTTTTAGTTGAAAGCCCGAATTCAACTGTACATTAGTATTGCTCTACTTACTATAAAGTATGTTATTTTATTAGTTGATAGCGCTGATTCAACTGTATATGAGTATTGCACTACCTGCTATAAAAATGTTATCTCATATTAGTTGATGGCCCTGATTCAAATGTACAAGAGTATTACTCTGTCAACTAAAAAGTGCTTTCTCTTATTAGTTGATGGCCCTGATTCAACTGTACATTGGTATTGCCCTACTTACTAAAAAGTGTTGTCTCTTATTAGTTGATGGCCCTGATTCAACTGTACATGAATATTGCTCTACTTACTATAAAGTGTTGTCACTTATTAGTTGATGGCCTTGATTCAACTGTACATGAATATTGCTCTACTTACTTTAAAGTATTGTCACTTATTAGTTGATGGCCCTGATTCAACTGTACATGAATATTGCTCTGCTTACTATAAAGTGGTGTCTCTTATTGATGGCCCTGATTCTAACGTACATGAGTATTGCTCTTCTTACTATAAAGTGTTGTCGCTTATTAGACGATGGCCCTGATTCAACTGTACATGAATATTGCCCTACTTACTATAAAGTGTTGTCTCTTAATGATGGCCCTGATTCTAACGTACATGAATATTGCTCTACTTACTATAAATTGTTGTCTTTTATAAGTTGATGGCTCTGATTCAACCGTACAAAAGTATTGCTCTGTGAACTATAAAATATTATATATTATTAGTTGATGGTTTGATTGAAATGTAAAATAATATTACTCTACCTTCTTTAAAGTGTTATATATTATTAGTTGAAGGCCTTTATTTAACTGTACATGAGTATTGCTCTACTTACTATAAACTGTTATCTCTCATTATTTGATGCCCCTGATTCAACTGTAAAGTCATTAGTTTTGCTTTATCTACTATAAAGTGTTATTGCTTATTAGTTGATTGCACTGATTTACCCGTAAATATGTATTGATCTACCTACTATACATTATTATCTCTTATTAATTGTTTTCCATGATTTAACTGTATATCAGTATCTACATAGTATAAAGTGTTTTCACTTATTAGTTGATAGCATTGATTCATCTGTACATGAGCATTGCTCTACCTGCTATAAAATGTTATTGCTTATTAGTTGATGGCACTGACTTATCCGTAAATATGTATTGATCTACCTACTATACATTATTATCTCTTATTAATTATTTTCCATGATTTAACTGTATATCAGTATCTACATAGTATAAAGTGTTTTCACTTATTAGTTGATAGCATTGATTCAACTGTACATGAGCATTGCTCTACCTGCTATAAAATGTTATTGCTTATTAGTTGATGGCCCTGATTCAAATATACAAGAGTATTGTTCTACGTACTATAAAGTGTTGTCTCTTATTGGTTGATGGCCCTGACCCAACAGTACATGAGCATTGCTCTACCTGCTGTAAAAATGTTATCTCATATTAGTTGATGGCCCTGATTCAAATGTACAAAAGTATTACTCTGTCAACTAAAAAGTGTTGTCTCTTATTAGTTGGTGGCCCTGACTCAACCGTACATGAGTATTGCTCTACCTGCTATAAAAATGTTGTCTCATATTAGTTGATGGCACTGATTCAAATGTACAAGAGTATTTCTCTGTCAACTAAAAAGTGTTTTCTCTTATTAGTTGATGGCCCTGATTCAACTGTACAAGAGTATTTCACTACTATCTAGAGAGTATTGTCTCTAATTAGTTGATGGCACTGCTGGTTCAGCTGTACATGAGTATTGCTCTACATGCTATAAAAATGTTATCTCATATTAGTTGATGGCCCTGATTCAAATGTACAAGAGTATTACTCTTTCAGCTAAAAATTGTTTTCTCTTATTAGTTGATGGCCCTGATTTATCTGTACATGAGTATTTCCCTACTATCTAGAGAGTATTGTCTCTTATTAGTTGATGGCCCTGATTCAAATGTACATGAATATTGATCTACTTACTATAAAGTGTTGTCTCTTATTGATGGCCCTGATACAACCGTACATGAATATTGCTCTACCTGCTATAAAATTGTTATATCATATTAGTTGATGACGCTGATGATTAAAATGTACAAGAGTATTTCTCTGTCAACTAAAAGGTGTTTTCTCTTATTAGTTGATGGCCCTGTTTCAACTGTACATGAATATTGCTCTACTTACTATAAAGTGTTGTCTCTTATAAGTTGATTGCCCTGATTCAACTGTACATGAATATTGCTCTACTTACTAAAAAGTGTTATATTTTATTAGTTGATGGCCCTGTTCAACTGTACATGAATATTGCTCTACTTACTATAAAGTGTTGTCTCTTATTAGTTGATGGCCCTGATTAAAATGAACATGAATATCGCTCTACTTACTATAAAGTGTTGTCTCTTATTGATGGCCTTGATTCTAACGTACATGAAGATTGCTCTACCTGCTATAAAATTGTTATCTCATATTAGTTGATGATTCAAATGTACAAGAGTATTTCTCTGTCAACTAAAAAGTCTTCTCTTATTAGTTGATGGCCCTGATTTAACTGTACATGAGTATTTCCCTACTAACTAGAGAGTATTGGCTCTAATTAGTTGATGGCCCTGATTCAACTGTACATGAGTATTGCTCTACCTGCTATAAAAGTGTTATCTCATATTAGTTGATGGCCCTGATTCAAATGTACAAGAGTATTACTATGTCAACTAAAAAGTGTTTTCTCTTATTAGTTGATGGCCCTGATTCAACTGTACATTTGTATTGCCCTACTTACTATAAAGTATGTTCTTTTATTAGTTAATGGCCCTGATTCAACTGTACATGATTATTTCCCTACTGACTAGAGAGTATTGTCTCTAATAAGTTGATGGCCCTGATTCAACTGTACATGAGTATTGCTCTACCTGCTTTAAAAATGTTAATGCACTGTGAACTATAAAATGTTATATGTTATTAGTTGATGGCCCTGATTGAAATGTACAATAATATTACTCTACCTTCTTTAAAGTGTTATATATTATTAGTTGGTGGCCTTTATTTAACTGTACATGAGTTTTGCTCTACTTACTATAAACTGTTATCTCTCATTATTTGATGGCCCTGATTCAACTGCAAATTCATTAGTTTTGCTTTATCTACTATAAAGTGTTATTGCTTATTAGTTGATTGCACTGATTTACCCGTAAATATGTATTGATCTACCTACTATACATTATTATCTCTTATTAATTTTTTTCCATGATTTAACTGTATATCAGTATCTACATAGTATAAAGTGTTTTCTCTTATTAGTTGATAGCATTGATTCAACTGTACACGAGTATTGCACTACGCACCATAAAGTGTTAACTGTTATTATTTGTTGGCCCTGATTCGACTCTACATGAGTATTGCTCTACCTACTACAAAGTGTTATTGTTGATAAGTTGATGGCCCTGCTTCAATTGTACAGAATATTGCTCTACCTGCTATACAGTGTTATCTCTTATAAGTTGATGGCGCATATTTAATTGTACATGAGAATTGCTTTTCTTACTATAAAGTGTTATATATTAATAGTTGATGGCCCTGCTTAAACTGTACATGGATATTACTCAACCTACTATAAAATGTTATTGCTTATTAGTTGATGGCACTGATTTACCCGTAAATATGTATTGATGTACCTACTATACATTATTATCTCTTATAAATTGTTTTCCATGATTTAACTGTATATCAGTATATACAAAGTATAAAGTGTTTTCTCTTATTAGTTGATAGCATTGATTCAACTGTACACGAGTGTTGCTCTACGCACCATAAAGTGTTATCTGTTATTAGCTGATGGCCCTGTTTCGACTCTGCATGAGTATTATTCTACCTACTACAAAGTGTTATTGCTGATAAGTTGATGGCCCTGCTTAAACTGTACATAAATATTACTCAACCTACTATAAAGTGTTATCTCTTATTAGTTGATGGCGCTTATTTAATCGTACATGAGTATTGCTCTTCTTTCTATAAAGTGTTATCTCTTAATAGTTGATGGCCCTGATTCAACTGTGCGTCAGTATTGCTCTATCTACTATAACGTGTTATCTCTTATTAGTTGATGGCGCTGTTTAAACTGTACATGAATATTGCTCTACTTACTATAAACTGTTATCTCTCATAAGTTGATGGCCCTGATTCAACTGTACATTAATATTACTCTACCTACTATAAAGTGTAATCTCGTATTAGTTGATGGCCCTGACTCAACTGTACATGTATAATGCTTTGTCTACTGTAGAGTGTTATACTTGTATATTATAAGTTAATGGTCGTGATTCAAATGTACATGAGTATTGTTCTTCCTACAATAAAGTGTTATCTCTTATTAATTAATGGAACTGATTACACTCTACACTACCTGCAAAAAAGTGTTATCTCTTTTTAGTTGATGGCCTTGATTTAACAATACATGAATCCTACATACTATTCGGTGATATCACTTATATGTTGATCAACTGTACATGTATGTTTTACTCGTTGTTTCCAAGTATTACCCTGACAGTACGGCTTATATTTTACTCGTTGTTTCCAAGTATTGTACTTACAGTACGGCTTATATTTTACTCGTTGTTTCCATGTATTGCACTCACAGTACGATTTATCGTTTACTCGTTTTTTTCTTAATATTACACTTACAGCACGGCTTACCTTTTACTCGTTTTTTCCTAGTTTTGCACTCCCAGTACGGTTTATCTTTTACTCGTTGTTGTTTCCTAGTATTTCACTTACAGTATGGCTTATCTGTTACTCGTTGTTTCATAGTATTGCACTTCCAGTGCGGCTTATATCTACTCGTTGTTTCCAAGTATTGAACTCACAGTATCGTTTATCTTTTACTCGTTGTTTCCAAGAATAGCATTTACAGTACGGCTTATCTTTGACTCGTTATTTCCAAGTATTACACTCACAGTACGGCGTATCTTTTACTCGTTGTTTCCACGTATTGTACTTATAACACGTCTTATCTGTTACTCGTTGTTTCCAAGTATTGCACTAACAGTACTGCTTATCTGTTACTCGTTGTTTCCAAGTATTGCACTAACAGTACTGCTTATCTGTTACTCGTTGTTTCCAAGTATTGCACTAACAGTACTGCTTATCTGTTACACGTTGTTTCCAAGTATGGCACTTACAGTACGGTTTATCGTTTACTCGCTGTTTCCAAATGTTACCCTGCCATTTCGGTTTACCTTGTTATTCGCTGTTTACTAGTATTGAACTGACAGTATTGTTTATCTTTTACTGGTTGTTTCCTAGTATTTCACTTACAGTATGGTATGTCTTTAAGTCGTTGTTTCATTGCACTTACAATACAGCTCATCTGTTACTGGATGTTTCCAAGTATGGCATTTACAGTACGGTTTATCTTGTACTAGCTGTTTCCTAGTATTGCACTTACAGTACGATACATCTTTTACTCGTTGTTTCCAAGTATAACACTGACAGTACGGTTTATCTTTTACACGTTGTTTCCAAGTATTGTCCTTACAGTACGGTTTATCTTTAAAATTTACTCGTTGTTTCCAAGTATTTCACTAAGAGTACGGTTTAGCGGTTACATGTTGTTTCCAATCATTACACTTACAGTACGACTTATTTTTTACTCGTTGTTTCAAAATATTATACTGATAGTACGGCTGATCTGTTACTTGGTGTTTCCAAGAATTACACTGACAGTACGAGTTTTTGTTTACTCGGTGTTTCAAAGCATTGCACTTACTTAACGTCTTATCTGTTACTCGTTGTTTCCAAGTGTTGCACTTACAGTACGATTTATCTTTAAAATTTACTCGTTGTTTCCAAGTATTACACTTACAATACTGCTTATCTGTTACTCGTTGTTTCCTAGTATTGCACTTACAGTACGATTTATCTTTTACTCGTTGTTTCCAAGAATTGCACTTACAGTACGGCAACTGTTACTCATTGTTTCCATGTATTACACTTACAGTACGGTTTATCTGTTACTTGTTGTTTCCAAATATTACCCCGACAGTACGGGTTTTTGTTTACTCGGTGTTTCCAAGTATTACACTTACAGTACGACTTATGTTTTACTCGTTGTTTCCAAATATTATACTGATACTACTGCTGGTCTGTTACTCGTTGTTTCCAAGTATTACACTTACAGTACACGTTATCTGTTACTCTTTGTTTCCTAGTATTTCATTTACAGTACGATTTACATTTTCTCGTTGTTTCCAAATATTATACTGATAGTACGGCTGATCTGTTACTCGTTGGTTCCAAGTATTACACTTACAGTATGGCTTATCTGCTACTCGTTGTTTTCAGGTATTACCCTGAAAGTACAGGTTTTGGTTTAGTCGGTGTTGAAAAGTAGTGTACTTACTTAACGTCTTATCTGTTACTCGTTGTTTCCAAGTGTTGCACTTACAGTACGATTTATCTTTAAAATTTACTCGTTGTTTCCAAGTATTACACTTACAGTATTGCTTATCTGTTACTGGTTGTTTCAAAGTATTGCACTTTCAGTACGGTTGATTCTTTTACTAGTTGTTTCCAAGCATTGAACTTACAGTACGGCTTATCTGTTACTCGTTGTTTCCATGTATTACACTTACAGTAAGGTCTTCCTGTTGCTTGTTGTTTCCAAGTATTACCCCAACAGTACGGGTTTTGTTTACTCGTTGTTTTCAAGTATTACACAAATAGAACGGCTTATCTGTTACTCGTTGTTTCTAAGTATTACACTAACAGTACGGTTTATCTTTAAAATTTATTCGATGTTTCCAACTATTACACTTACAGTACTGCTTATCTGTCACGTTGTTTCCGAGTATTTCACTAACAGTATGGTTTATCGGTTACTTGTTGTTTCCAATCATTACACTTACAGTATTTTTTCTGTTTCTCGTTTTTTCCAAGTATGTCAATTACAGTACGACTTATCTTTAACTCGTTGTTTCCAAATATTATACTGATGATACGGCTGATCTGTTACTCGTTCTTTCCAAGTATTACACTTACAGTACGGATTATCTGTTTCTCTTTGTTTCCTAGTATTTCATTTACAGTACGACTTCTCTTTTACTCGTTGTTTCCAAATATTATACTGATAGTACGGTTGATCTGTTACTCGTTGTTTCCAAGTATTTCACTTACAACACGGATTATCTGTTACTCGTTGTTTCATAGTATTTCATTTACAGTACGACTTATCTTTTACTCGTTGTTTCCAAATATTATACTGATAATACGGCTGGTCTGTTACTTGTTCTTTCCAAGTATTACACTTACAGTACGGATTATCTGTTTCTCTTTGTTTCCTAGTATTTCATTGACAGTACGACTTATCCTTTACTCGTTGTTTCCAAATATTATACTGATAGTATGGCTGATCTGTTACTCGTTGTTCCAAGTATTGCACTTACAGTACGGATTATCTCGAACGGATTATCGGAAAATTTACTCGTTGTTTTCAAGTATTACACTTATAGTACTGTTTGTCTGTTACTCGTTGTTTCCGAGTATTACACTTACGATAAGGTTAATCGGTTACTTGTTGTTTCCAATCATTACACTTACAGTACGGTTTATCTTTTACTCTTTGTTTCCAAATATCATACTGATAGTACGGCTGATATGTTACTCGGCGTTTCCAAGTATTACACTGACATAACAGGTTATTTGTAACTCGTTGTTCTCAAGTATAACATTGACAGTACTGTTTATCTTTACTCGTTGTATCCAAGTATGGCACTTACAGTACGGTTTATCTTTTACTCGTTGTTTCGAAGTTTTGCACTCACGGTACGAGTTATCTGTTACTCATTGTTTTCAAGTATTACACTGACAGTATAATTTATCTGTTGGTCATTTTTTTCAAGTATTTAATCTGATTACGATTTATTTATTTCTCGTTGTTTCCAGTACCGCGGCGTTGTTCTATTGGTAAAGCGTCCGCCTCGCATTCGGAAGGTCGTAGGTTCGATCCCTAGCCAAGTCATACCAAAGACTTGGAAAATGGTAATACATGTATATGCTTGGCGCTCAGCATTAAGTGGATAGTTGTATTTCTTGTCGGCCCGTTGTCAGCATAATGGTACTGGGTGGGGTATTGTGCTATGTGTCTGCGGCATGATACTCCAGTATGGAAGCGCTTAGAATTCACTGTGATAAGTAGACATCGTCGCAATAAAACTGAACAGAAAGCGACGCTAAACACGATGCAACAGCAACGTCGTTGTTTACAAGCATTTAATCTGTGTTCCAAAGTTTGATCTTGCAACTGAACATTTGTTACCTAATGTTATATATGGCTAACTGAACATTTACCTTTTACAGGAGGTATCGAATCAAGACCCAAGCCATTGGGAATAGGTAGTTGTGGTGGAAAGGGAGGGATAAAAGGACTTATGGATGACGTAAGAAGTTTTAATACAATTGAATTGTCATCAATGATTTAATGTATGTGTATTAATCTGACAATATCATGATCATTTAAGGATAATACATGTAACAACGAGAGATTCACACAAACTAACTATGTATTATGCTCGTGCCATACCACATAAAAATGTGTGCCGCAGATATAATCACACAAAATATGCATGCAGTGCTATTACACACAATAAAGCATAAATATGTGTGATGCTCATGCCATCACACATAGTAAATTACATGATGCCGATATATGCTGAAATAACCTCCCCTCCTGACATTTTATCTATTTTCTCATAAGGTTTCAAAACAATATAGTTTTAGGATAACAATGACCAAGTCTGGTATCATTTTTTACTGTAATTGGAACTATTGAAATGGCTGGTTATCTCATTTTTAACACGATAGTAAAACAAAAGCGGCAGGTTAACTGTCCCATGCATTTTATAATAATACAACACAACTATGACGGACACCGTGTTTCCATTTGTATTAACTTGCACGTTGATTAGTCAGTTACTTCATCGGAAAGTTTGAGTTTAGTCGTTCAATTGCTATTATTGAGGGACAGACATAGAACTCCCTGCTTTTTCATTGGGGTTAAGGACGTTTCCAATAGTCACTTTTTCCTATGGATAGAGTTTTATTAAACTTCCCAGTATTTAAGTTTAATGTATGATCATGCAATACCAGAAGAAAAAAATTTACAATACAGTTTTTAGGTATTACCTATGCATAAAGATACCCGTCCTTGAAAGTTGGCGAAATAAAGTAGATTAAACAAGCAATGCGAAAAACGTATTTAAAATGGTTTACATCTAGTATTTAATTTAGAGTATTACATTTACTATATATTTATTTTCATGGAACCTGTTTAGGGTTTTTAAAAACAAAATCATTTCGGACAGTATTAATTGTTTTTTAATTTTGTATTAGAAATTTTTTTTTTTAATATTTGGATATAGTGTATGGATAAATTTTGCTTAAAGTCTTACAAAATACTCTCTGATACCTAATCTAATGACAATCAAAATAAATATATTTTACCGCGTAAAAAAATTTACCTTTAATTTTTCTTTTTACGAAAATCGCGATTTCAACGTTTTATACAAATATTTGCTTCAGTACACCACAAGGTATTTTCACGATATTTCAATACAAATACCCAACTAATATAATAAATACACATGTGTTCACCTTCAAGAAAAAAGACTACACTGATCAGCGAGACAGTTATTATATAGCAAACCAAAACTCATAGCCACCTCTAGAAATGCTCTTATCATAGCGGAAGAATACAAACTACCAGACATTAACTGGCAATACCTGACAACAGTAAGCTCACATTAAAAGCCGAGTGAATAAAGCATTTATGTACACAGTAGCAGACAACAGCTTCGTACAAATTGAAGACTTCCCAAAAATGAAAGGCAACACACTCGACATCATCCTGACTACTAAACCATGCTTCATGCAAACCCATACCTTATATCGGTAAAAGTGACCACGACATAGTCCACTTTTATATGTTCTCTACTGCATTGAAGCCTAAATCTATAAGCAGAAAGATCTACCTGTGGTAGAAAGCAGATATTAAAGGAAATCTCACCAACCTGGTTGATACATCAAATATTACAGTGACGTAGACAGCACATGCTGCAACCTACATGTAAAACAGAAAGTAATCCAAACAATCGAGAAAAGAGTCCAATTTAAGACGACCACAACTTGATATACTAATATCTGGATAAATACAGAAGTCAAGAGTCATACGAAGGAAACAGCGAGCATACACAATGTCACGTCAAACACACAATAATAGCGATCATGACAAAACGAGGTACAGTTCCTCATCAGAAGTGCCAATGAAAACTACACTGAAATAAAATTGAGCACAAATTATAAGTATATTCTAAGAAATTCTGGTTTTACATCTAGAGCAAAAGACAAGAATTCACAAGCGTTGCACTACTAAAGAACAGTGATGATTTTTTACAAAGTGGCACCCATTCAAGAGCTAACATACTGATTGAACAGTTTAAGTCTGCATTCACGGCTGAGAATGTTTCAACCATTCCAAAGAAGGGTCCAAATAATATACCTACTATGATGTCAATTACTATAGACTGGAAAAGAGTATATAACCTCTTAGTCAACTTAAAGCTACAGGACCAGACTAGGTAACCAGCTTCATCGTGAAGGCCGCAGCCACTGAACTAACTTCTGAATTAACAAAACTTTTCCAACTGTCTCTCGGCACCAGCGAAATATCGATTGAATGGATGGATACCATAGTAGTACCAATCTTCAAGAAAGGCAACAAACATCAACCAGAAAATTACAGACCTGTCTCTCTGACGTCCATCACTTACAAGCTACTAAAGTACGTCATACACAGTAATATGATTCGACATTTTGACAACATCTTACATAATCAACACAGATTCCGTAAGCGACATGCATATGAGACACAACTGATCTCAACTATACAATAAATCACTTCTGCAATAGCCAAAGGCAAACAACTCGATGTTATCCTGCTTGGTGTTGCGAAAGCTTTTGATACGGTACCACATAAACAATTGCCTTACAAACTTGACTACCACGGATACAGATACAATAAAAAAAACTGCCTCTCTACTTTCCTGACGTTTATAAACGACGTCTCCGACTGCATGCACTCCTCACAATCGAAGCTTTTCGCCGATGATAGCTTACTCTTTAAAGTAGTATGACAGACTCTGACCTTCTCCGGATAGATCTAACAGCCCTTGAAATTTGGGAAGAAACCTGTCTGATGAGTTTCAATCTCTCCAAATGCACAATACTACTCATTGTTTCAAAGAAAGGAAGAGAGCCATACACATCAGTTACATGTACAAACTGCATGGCTACATCTTATACATCGTAGAAATGGAAGATGTTATCAAAGACTTAGAAGTGACCATTACAAACAAGTTAAAATGGGACGGGCACATCCAAAATCCTTGGATTTAGCAGAAGGAACCTCAGAGAATGCACCTCTAGTAAAATCAGCCACCTACACTGACAATATAAGATCACCACTTCTTACCAAACAAGCATCAAGGCCCTGGAGGCAGTTCAACAGTACAACACGCACGTTATGTCGTCAATGACTACCACAGCAAAACCCCAAGAATGATAAAGGGCCTTAACTGGGAACCACTAGAAACGAGGAGGACATCAAACATACGTTCAATGTTGTACAGAAATCAATGCACACATTCTAACAATTACAAATGAACATAGGCTATATAAATCCATTAAATGCCGCCAAGTGATGTCTAATTGAATTCTGATATTAACCCTTTGTTTCATAAAATGCAGAAAAATAAGGAAAAGTAGGACAAAACAACTTATTCTTGTTTTTACACAGTGTCAGAAAGCAGCTAAACCAGTCTCTGTTTTTTGGGACACATGGCCAAACATAGTATTAATGCTAAACTCTATTAAAGACAATTACTCACAATATAATATTATATTAGGTACAAACCTATCTTCAGTTGTAATTCAATTTTCACAAACAGATATCAAACTATATCTAAATGTGCATTAAAAAGTTTGCAAAACATTGTTTTCTTGGTCTTATAATGAAATTAATTAACTATTTCAGAACTATATATCATATTGACTAAGTGTGAGGATGTGTTTAAGTCAATCCAATCAAATATATCTAGACAGACTTGCTAGCCAACACCTCAAATATCTGATTTTCATTTTCCAAATAAATACTTCTAATGTGGTTATACATGTAAGATAAAAAAAACAGCGAATACATAGTCTGTTTAGCTATAGGTACAATAGTACTATTGTTCGAGGCCAGGATTTAGGTGTAAACCCACCACTGATTATTGTTCTTTATTCTTTAGTGAGTAAAACAAGTTTGAATGCTTGTCATTGATAGAAATACCCATATAAAAGATGTGAAACTTACTTTTTATTGTTTGTCAACCTCTGTACTACCAAAATAAGATGACAAAAGTTGGGGACATGTATTAGCCAAGAGATTTCTTCTGTTTAGTGTGTACACTGTTGACAAAGTGACAGTAGACTTCCGAAATCATGTTTTCATACCTCAGTTTCCAAGCATCATGTGATATTTCTAAATTTCAAACATGACAAATCTTTCAAAATATTCTTAATCCATCAATATTGCTATTCAAGTAAAAAAAGAGTATTGAAATAAGGAAAATACATTTTTAACTAAGAAGAATTTGTTTATAACCGCCATTAAGCAAGGGAAACAGTTGCGGTAATCTGCCTTTACCATTGAGCGACGGAAACAGTTGTGGTAATCTGCCTTTACAATTAAGCGAGGGAACCAGTTGTGGTAATCGGCCTTTATCACTAAGCCACGGAACCAGTTGTGGTAATCTGCCTTTACCATTGAGCGACGGAATCAGGTGTGGTAATCTGCCTTTACCATTGAGCGACGGAACTAGTTATGGTAATATGCCTTTACCATTAAGCGACGGAGTCAGTTGTGCTAATATGTCTTTACCATTAAGCGAGGGAACTAGTTGTGGTAATCTGCCTTTACCATTGAGCGACGGAACTAGTTGTGGTAATATGCCTTTACCATTAAGCGAGGGAACCAGTTGTGGTAATATGCCTTTACCTTTGAGCGTCGGAATCAGTTGTTGTAATATGCCTTTACCATTAAGCGAGGGAACTAGTTGTGGTAATATGCCTTTACCATTGAGCGACGGAAACAGTTGTGGTAATATGCCTTTACCATTAAGCGAGGAAACCAGTTGTGGTAATATGCCTTTACCATTGAGCGAGGAACAAGTTGTGGTAATATGCCTTTACCATTGAGCGACGGAATCAGTTTTGGTAATCTGCCTTTACCATAAAGGGATGGAACCAGTTGTGGTAATATGCCTTTACCATTGAGCGACGGAATCAGTTATGGTAATCTGCCTTTACAATTAAGTGAGGGAACCAGTTGTGGTAATCTGCCTTTATCACTAAGCCACGGAACTAGTTGTGGTAATCTGCCTTTACCATTGAGCGACGGAATCAGTTGTGGTAATCTGCCTTTACCATTGAGCGACGGAACTAGTTGTGTCAATATGCCTTTACCATTGAGCGACAGAATCAGTTGTGGTAATATGCCTTTACCATTAAGCGAGGGAACCAGTTGTGGTAATCTGCCTTTACCATTGAGCGACGGAATTAGTTGTGGTAATATGCCTTTACCATTAAGCGACGGAACCAGTTGTGGTAATATGCCTTTACCATTGGGCGACGGAATCAGTGGTGGTAATTTGCCTTTACCATTAAGCGAGGGAACCATTTGTGGTAATCTGCCTTTACCATTAAGGGACGGAACTAGTTGTGGTAATATGCCTTTACCATCAACTCTGGTATTTCTACATGCGGGTAGATCTTTCGCCTTTTACTAAAGATTTCCGTGCAGGGGAACACTCAATGAGTCTATAGACGTATTTATGTGAACCCACGTAATATTTGTGGAACGCGTGGTCCAGTGGTAGAGCACCGAACCCAAGATCGGAGGGTCGTGGGTTCGATCCTCCGCTACGGCTATGTGTGGTGTCCTTGAGCAAGACACTTTTTCCGCATATGGTTTGTACTGGTTCTACCCACGAAGACTTCGAGCGTGATTTGTCTAAGTTGTAAGAACTTGTTTCACAATCGGAGTAAAATAAATATGTTTAAACTAAACCATTAAGGGACGGAACCAGTTGTGGTAATATGCCTTTACCATTGCATGCTACGCGGGTAAAACGGGTCATTAAGGGACGGATCCAATTGTGGTAATCTGCCTTTACCATTGCATGCTCCGCGGGTAAAACAGGTCATTAAGGAACGGAACCAGTTGTGGTAATCTGCCTTTACCATTGCATGCTCCGCGGAAATACCAGGTCATTAAGGGGAGTAACTATATTCTAAACGTTGAGAGGGAATTAAATCATGTTATCGAACTGCACCCAGTTTTTTAATGTTTGTTAGCTTAACTACCTGTTAAGTGAAACTTTGTAACTTCAATATGTTCTACACTTAATGATTTTATGGCAATTTAAATGCATTTTTAGAAACAAAATTGCATAATTTCATAATTTTCATTAAAATAATAATCTTAAAATGCTGTAAATCTCAAAATATTTTGATTTGAACATTTCACTTAGCCAGGGTTGAGCTAACCAAGCTTTGAGCAACTGGATACAGGTCTATAGATACTGTTGAAATGTGACTTATTTCCTCCCTCCACCTTTCAGATTTACATATATGAAGACTGCATACCTGACGAGATGTATGGAATATTTATGTCTGTGCTGGAGTGAGGAAGTGCTTCAACTCAATTATCGTGCAATTTTAATGTATTCGCTGGATGAATTAAAAATTAGCTGAGATATGTCTTATACCACTGAAACTAAACGATTGATTGAAATGGGTGATGCTCTGTAACTGCTTCTTATATGTCGTAGAAACTTGTCATTGCATAAAACCTTACTCACAACCAATGTGTGCGGATGTAGACGTGTAACAACTGAGAAGAATGAAATGATATGAAAACACGGGTCAAATTATATTCGAGAAATGAGTTCTTGGACTATATGTGACAGTTTATTTTCCGAATTCTATAACACTGGGACTATTTGTGACAGTTTATATTCTGAATTTTATAGTACTGGAACTATAAGTGACAGTTTATATTACGAATCCTATAGCACTGGGATTATATGTGGCAGTTAAGATTCAAAATCCCGTAGTACTGGGACTATAATTTTATATGACAGTTTATATTCCGAATTCTATAGTACTGGGACTACATGTGACAGTTTATATTCCGAATTCTCATAGTACTGGGATTATATGTGACAGTTTATATTACGAATTCTATAGCATTGGGATTATATGTGGTAGTTTATATTCCAAATCCCATAGTACTGGGACTATAATTTTATATGACAGTTTATATTCCGATTTCTATAGTACTGGGACTATATGTGACAGTTTATATTCCGAATTCTCATAGTACTGGAATTATATGTGACAGTTTATATTACGAATTCTATAGCACTGGGACTATATGTGGCAGTTTATATTCCAAATCACATAGTACTGGGACTATAATTTTATATGACAGTTTATATTCCGAATTCTATAGTACTGGGACTATATGTGACAGTTTATATTCCGAATTCTCAAAGTACTGGGATTATATGTGACAGTTTATATTCCGAATTCTATAGCACTCGGACTATATGTGACAGTTTATTTTCCGAATTCTAATAGTACTGGGACTATAATTTTATGTGACAGTTTATATTCCGAATTCTATAGTATTGGGACTTTATGTGACAGTTTATACTCCGAATCCCATAGTACTTAGACTATATGTAACAGTTTATATTCCGAATTCTATAAAACTGGGACTATATGTGACAGTTTATGTTCCGAATTATATAGTACTGGGATTATATGTGACAGTTTATATTCCGAATCCCAAAGTACTTTGACTATAATTTTATGTGACAGTTTATATTCCGAATTATATAGTACTGGGACTATATGTGACAGTTTAAATTCCGAATCCCATAGTACTAATTCTATATTTCTATGTGACAGTTTATATTCCGAATTCTACAGTACTGGGACAATAATTTTATGTGACAGTTTTTATTTCGAATTCTATACTAATGGGACTATATGTGACACATTATATTCTAAATTCTATAGTACTGGGACTATATCTGACAGTTTATATATTCCGAATCCCGTAGTACTAAGACTATATGTGACAGTTTATATTCCGAATTCTATAGATTTTGGACTATATATGACAGCTTATATTCCGAATTATATAGTACTAGGACTATTCCAATGAACATGATATTACTACGACTATTAAATAAACAAAGGACGTGGAATTGTTATAGTAATTGATAAACAAATGGCATGAATATGTTATACAAGTAACTACTGATAAACAAAAAACGTGATGTTATTACTACTACTAATGTTCAAAGAACGAGATAAAAGAACGTGCTATTTACGACTTTTGATAAAAGTCACAATTTCTTATTAATAAAACAATGTGATAGTGTTACGACTACTGATAAAAAACATGAAGAACGTGGTATTTTATCGACTTCTGATAATAAAACATAATACTGTTACGACTATTGATAAACAACGAACGGGCTATTGTTACGACTATTGACAAACAAGGAACGTGATATTACAATTACATATATACAAAAAACATGGTATTGTTACGACTGCTGATAAACAAAAAAAATTAAATTACCACCACTGATGAACAAAGAACATGGTATTGTTACAACTGCTGATGAACAAAAAAACTGGTGTTGTTACGACAACTGATCAACAAAGAACGTCATATTGTTGGGACTGCAGATAAACAAACAACGTAGTATTGTTACGACTGCTGATAAACAAAGAACGTTATATTGTTACGACTGCAGATAAACAAACAACGTAGTATTGTTACGACTGCTTATCAACAAAGGACGTTGTATTGTTCAGACTGCTGATAAACAAACAACAGTGTATTGTTACGACTGTTGATAAATAAAAGACGTTGTATTGCTAAGACTGCCTATAAACAAACAACGTTGTATTGTAACGACTGCTGATAAACAAAAGGACGTTGTATTGCTAAGATTGCTAATAAACAAACAACGGTGTATTGTTACGACTGCTGATCACGAAGGACGTTGTATTGCTAAGACTGCATATAAACAAACAACGTTGAATTGTTACGACTGCTAATCAACAAAGGACGTTGTAATGTTAAGACTGCTGATAAACAAACAAAGGTACATGTATGTTGTAACGACTGTTGATCAACAAATAAAGTTGAATTATTACGACTGCAGATAAACACAGAACGTTATAATGTTACGACTGCTGATCAACAAAGAACGTTATAATGTTACGACCGCTGACAAACAAAGACCGTTATATTGCTACGACTGCTGATAAACACAGAACGCAATATTGTTACGAGTGCTGATTAACACAGAACGTAATATTGTTACGACTGCTGATAAACACAGAACGCAATATTGTTACGAGTGCTGATTAACACAGAACGTAATATTGTTACGACTGCTGATAAACAAAGAACGTTATATTGTTACGACTGCGGATAAACAAAGAACTTTATATTGTTATGACAATTGATAAGCAAAGAACGTTATATTGTTACGACAATTGAAAGAACGTTATATTGTTGCGACAATTGATAAACAAAGAACGTTATATTGTTACGACAATTGATAAGCAAGGAACGTTATATTGTTGCGACAATTGATAAACAAAGCAAGTTATATTGTAACGACTGCTTATAAACAAAGAACGTTATATTGTTACAACAATTGTTAAACAAAGAACGGTACATTGTTAAAATTGTTGATAAACAATGAAAGTTTTAGTCTACGACTATTGCTCAACAAAGAACGTTATATTGTTATGACTGCTGATAAACAAAGGACGTTGTATTGTTAAGACCGCTGATAAACAAAGAAAGTTATATCGTTACGACAATTGATAAACAAAGAAGGCTATATTGTTATGACTGCTGATAAACAAAGAACGCTATATTGTTATGACTGCTGATAAACAAATACGATATATTGTTACGACTGCTGATAAACAAAGAACGCAATATTGTTACGACTGCTGATACCCAAAGAACGTTATATTTTTACGACAATTGATAAGCAAAGAACGTTATATTGTTACGACTACTGATAAACAAAGAACGCTATATTGTTAAAACTGTGATAAACAATGAACGTTGTATTGTTACGACTATTAATAAACAATTAACGGTGCATTGCTACGACTGCTGATAAACAAACAACGTTGTATTGCTACGACTGCTGATAAACAAACAACGTTGTATTGTTACGACTGCAGATAAACAAACAATGCTGTATTGTTACGACTGCAGATAAACAAACAACGTTATATTATTACGACTGCAGATAAACAAAGGACGCTATTTTGTAACGACTGCCGATAAATAAAGAACGTTATATTGTTACAACAATTGATAAACAAACAACGTTATATTGTTACGACAATTGATAAACAAAAAACGTTATATTGTTACGACTGCTAATAAACAAAGAACGTTATATTGTTACGCCTGAAGATAAGCAAAGAACGTTATATTGCTACTTCTGCAGATAAACAAACAACGTTGTATTGCTACGACTGCAGAAAAACACATAACGTTATATTGTTACGAATGCAGATAAAAAAGGACGCTGTATTGTTATGACTGCAGATAAACAAAGGACCCTGTATTGTTATGACTGCAGATAAACAAAGGACGCTGTATTGTTATGACTGCAGATAAACAAAGGACGCTGTATTGTTACGACTGTAAATAAACAAACAACGTTGTATTGTTACGACTGTTGATAAACAAAGACTGTTGTATTATCACGATAAGTGACCACAATAATTGTAATGTGAATTAAACACTATGGTTTGTTTGTTATATCTATGTACAATCGTTTTTTAATCCATAACCTTTTTTTTTATTTCAAACGTAACCAGCACAGCGTGGTTGTTTTTGACACCTTTCTTTATACCATTGTGATAACTGACAAGTTTATCACTAACATGTCGACAAGTTAAATAATTACAATTTTACACATGACCGTGTTACTACCTTCGCGACGTAAATTGAGATAATTTAATTAATTGTGTTTTTAATTATGTGTTTTAATTAACAACGTTCGTGATTAATTAAGAGAATGCAACCTCATAAAAGCAGTAACTTAATGGATAGTTTTTGCTCTTAAATCATATGAAGAAATATAAGTCTAAATTGTGGCAACTATTGAAAGAAAGGTAACCTATACGAAAACATAGTTCTGAGAGAAAGGTAACATATACGAAAACATAGTTCTGAAAGAAAGGTACCCTATACGAAAACATAGTGCTGAGAAAAAAAGTAACCTTTACGAAATCATAGTGTTGTGAGAAAGATTACCTATACGAAAACATAGTGCTGAAAGAAAGGTAACCTATACGAAAATATAGTGCTGAGAGAAAGATAACCTATACGAAACATAGTGCTAAGAGAAAGGTACCCTATACGAAGACATAGTGCTAAGAGATTGATGACAACTACGGAAACAATGCTGAGAGATGAGTGGCAACAACAGAAACAATGCTGAGAGGTGAGTGGCAACTACAGAAACATAGTGCTGGGAAATGAGTTGCAACTACGGAAACATTTTGCTGAGAGATTAATGGCAACTACGGAAACAGTGCTAAGAGATGAGTGGCAACTTCGGAAACATTTTACTAAGAGATGAGTTGCAACTTAGGAAACATTTTACTGAGAGATGGGTGGAAACTACGGAAACATATTGCTGAGAGATAAGTGGCAACTTCGGAAACAGTGCTGAAAAATAAGTGGCAACTATGGAAACATATTGCTGAGAGATGAGTTGAAACTACGGAAACATAGTGCTAAGAGATGAGTTTCAACCACGAAAACAGTGCTGAACAATGAGTGGAAACTACGGAAATATAGTGCTGAAAGATGAGGGGAAACTGTGGAAACATAGTGCTATGACAATTACTATATTATAGTGATGAAAAAAATGTTATTAAATAATATACTTCATGTAGATATCATGCAAGCCTGCAAAAAAAATGTTGACAGAAAGTAAAACAACTTATAAATATAATTTTGTATAAGATCTGAAACAAACAAAAAAAACAAACATTGATACTATTTCCCATGAAAGAAAACAAACGTTTTACTGTTTATACATTACTATCGTATTTTTGCCTAGAAGCTGCTCGAAAACGAGCTCCACTTTATCCAAGTACTTCTCTGTATGAATGATACGCGATCAAAAACAAGTTCAACTTCTGGGTCCATATGAACTGCTTTTAAAATATTAAGATCGTAAATATTTAGCAGAAAAGGACAACATACTAGTTATTTGGAAAGACTTAGACCTTAATGAAACGTTATAAATTATAAAAAAATGCACTCAGGGACAAGTCAACATGTCTTGCTTGGATCTCACACGATATAGGCGATGAAGATGTCTTTAGTCGTACATTGTGTACATTTTAGCAACGTATTACGGACAATGGTTTACAAAACTGGCGCTCTTTAATCTCTGAATCAAGAACGTCGTTTCACAATAAACATATTAAAACTCAGCTAGATGTGTAGACTTAATCATTGATTAAAACACAAGATAGCACTTTCTAAATTACGTTGTTCTGTTCATTCATTATTTGTTGAAACATTCTAATGTCCCTCAATACTATGCTGTTTATGTAATTCACAGGTAATGGAAGACGATTTTCATGTAGTTATAATTTGTACCTTCTACCAAGATCTTCGTTAACAATATCTTACAAATAGCATTAACAATTATAATTATCGTAATGTGATCTGATTTGATAGATTAATTGGAACCCATGACATTATTAAATTGCAAAATACGACTTAGGTTTTTTATGAAATGTTTAAAACACGTACTAATACGCTTTTGATATAATTTTTTCAACACATTTCGGGTTATATATAGAATATCTAGTTTTACTGATGGAGGAAGACTGAACCAGACTGAGCAGACTGAGTAGAACCACCGTCCTCCCGCAAGTAACCGGAAACTTTTTCACATAAAGTTTTTGGAGCGGGCAAGACTTAGCGTTGAGAGGTAAGTTATCTTGAATCGGCGCATTGGACCACTCGGCCACGGAGGACCCGCTGATAGAATAAGAATACGACAAAACAAGCGTGTAGGTTGTGTAACAGCAGCGCATCTAATGCTAAATTTAATTATTATTTGTATTTGTGTTGTTATGCAACATGAATATGCCTTGTTTAACATGTATTCATTTGTATTGTGGGCTGGATGCCTACACTACTTACTTGAAATTAATATGTTATGTTAATATGTTAAGTTAAAGTGATGCAGGGTGGGGGGAAGGCGAAACCGTTATTTTAGAATTGGTAGCTGGCGTTGCATACTAACTTCTTTATAATTTTAATAGTGTTTGTATGTTTGGAAAGCTGAAAATACCTTGTTTTCGAAACTGAAAAGAAAACTAAAATCTAATATCAAATAAATGACTGATGTAGAGTTTTGTCTAAATGTCCAACCTACTCGTTTACTAAGCCATCAGCAGCCCAGTTTGATTTGATTTTATTATAACAAACATAAACCATTTAGTTGGTTTATTCGTTTGCAGAATGAGCGATACTTTAATGTCTCAATTGTTCAAGAAAGGTAATGAAGGTTTTATGTACAGTAACTGCTAGAAACTGACATTTTAAAACACAATTTAAATAATCAAGTGTATAAATAATACACAGATGGTCAGCGTATCTATACAGTACCACATATATGCATGTGTGTGTGTGTGTGTGTGTGTGTATTAAACAATAAGAATGTTTCTAGTAACTAAATACAACAGACGACAATTTGACGTTACTGACTTACACGCTGTGGTTACACAAAGATTGATGTGTTTCATATACAATAAACACAGGACATCTTTATTTATGGTGGCATTGTCCTGTTTGCGACGTGTCGTTATTTATTTTACCGTTGCTGTAAGAACGCACACTAGTTTTATGTTTTAACAAAAAAAGTACAACTATTATATATACATATTACCTTGATACGTGTGTCATGTCTTCAATAGAACGTTTTCGGTGTTTAAGGAATACAAGAGTATTGTAAGTGTTCTGAATAAACTGTTTATGGAACACTGAACCTATCAACCTGTCTGTTATTTATATACATTATATATATTGAAAGATATAACTGTCATTCATTAAATAAATAGTTGTAGCAGTTTAATACGGTTGTTATGATTTACGACATTTGCTTGATAATTTAGTCATCGTTTTTATGAAACTGCTTTAGTTTGAAATTTGTCTGCGTTACACATTATGCTAATGATGTCCTTGAGATGTCTTGATAACTCCAATATGCTCGTCTATTCAGCCGTCAGCGAGCGGTCAAGGAACCAGTATTGTTCCGTTTTTTTGCTAGTTTCGAATCCGACCGCTGCCACCAATTGTTCGGTTTTTGCTAGGTTCGAATTCCACTGCTTTCACAAATTGCTCCGTTTACTTAATTTACAGCAGTAGGACACTTTTAATACTTTATCTGTTGGCCGAGTAGACTGATGAAAACTTAACGCAAGTGAAGATAATATACTTTTAATTACACAATGTAGTATTAGTTTCTATATCTAGATGTAAAGTTACAAATGTACTGATAATCAATGTTTATATTTTCACGCAATGATGTTTCCAGTTATTTATTCGCACAAGTCCAATTTTGAAATAATATTAGTTTATAGGGGTCGAAACCGAACTCGCCCGTTACGGTATCACTTGAGCGACGTCTAGAACTCAGTGAAAAGTTGTGTTTAAAATAAAACACGACGACCTTTAACCCATACGTTGCCCCGGGATTATTATTCGGTTTAAGATAAAGCTGAATAATCTTGGCTAAAAAAAAATATATTGTAATAATTATATTAAAATAATTAAATATTTTTTACAAATAAAATTCTTAGTTTTAGTTGATAAATAAAATGCCCAACCAGACGACAATTGTCCGTACTATGCAGTAAAAATGTTTAGCAATTTTTCGGTCAAAATAATTGTGGGTAAAATTGAAAGTATTCCGATTGATCGTTGTTTACATTTTGCGCGTTCTCTGATTGCTGTTTACATTTTCAAGTGTTATCAAAGGTATATATATGTGTGTATAGATAGATATATATTTTGTGTAGTAGTGTATCTTTTTTGTCGTGTAAAAGGCCCGCAAAATATCCATGCCCTGCTTGCAAGAGCAGAAAAATAAAGATACAATTGTTTGATGTTAATAATGTACCTGGCGATGGGAACTGTTTCTTTCATTGTTTAAGTTTAACTATTCATGGTGACTTTAGTCATACTGATGTATTCAGAAACTTGATATGTGGGTCAGTCTATAACAACTGGTCCTAATGGGCGGATAAGGTGGGCATTTTTCATTCTCCTCATATGACCTGGCTTCTGTTTCACCAGCATTTAACTTAAATACTTAAAAACTTAACTAAGTTTTGACTGGTTATTTATCTATTATACAATCAATATCATTGACACAATATGCAATTTTATTGGAACCAGTCTAAAATTATGATCATATGGCTGCTTTTCTTAGATTTAAGTTTTTAAGTATTTAAGTATATGTTGGTGAAACAGGAGCCAGAGACATGTATTTTGAAGGTATGATCAATGGACGCCGGTGTGCCACAGCATGTGAGATTGAAGCTGCGTCCAAATTTCGACTGTACGTTTAATATTTGGTTGAGTGGAAATGATAGGCAGAATAATGCTACATTTATGTTAACATCGTACACTGTACATTCTGCCAACAACCTATTAATTTGTTGCTTGAAAGACACCAATTTATGGTAATAAAGCTAAAAGATATTCCATTTGTTTTCGAACATATAATGCCTCTCGAACAAGATTGCCCTTTAGTATCATTTTCTACTACTAATGGTTCATCAGTGTCTGAACATTATAGTTTTTTTGTTTGTTTTTTTTTTGGTTTATTCGTTTATTAAACCAAATATGACCCATGTATATTTATCTTAATTACAAACATATATATGTTATTGATACATGGCAAGGGATAATATGCATGACTTTTAACTTAGTTCGTATGGCAATGTTAAATATAATAAATAGGTTTATTAATTTGCATGGAGTTCATGGTGTTTAGGGTCATTGTTAATGGTTTTGGTACATTATCCAAACATTAACAAAATTCGGTTCAATGGGAGAGAAGCTTGTCGCTGTGGGTTTTCGCGCATTTTTGTGATCTTTCAAAGCGAAATTATTCCCTTTATCCACAGATCTAAACAATTTATTTATTTTTGGTCACAATAACTCGTTTGCAAATAAGCGTAATTATTTTGTTCAAATGTTAGTGGCTTAAAATTACAGTATGTTTTACTAGTCCATAGTCGATAATCGTGTACCACTTCTGAGCTTGGGATATACAATATACAATAGTGTTATTCAATGAAATTGAATAGTTTGGAGAAAACGTATCATGCGAATTTAGACTGCAAGGGATACATGTCATTTTAAAACATGTATAGAGTATTGTTATTATTTATTTCAATAAATATGCGATAATAAGGGGTTCTATATCGTATGCTAATTTGTTATCATTCTTAATTTAAATGCTTTGTATATATAATCGCAGAGTTTTCTTAATTCAGATTGGTTTGCTTACTTCAATAGCTGTGTGCATTTAAAATAGCTTGATTGTCTCCAGTAATACTGTTTTATATATGTTTTCCTTAGTTCACTGTATTTTTCACATTCTATTAGGAAGTGGTATTCGTCTTCTAAAATATTACATTATCTACATTTTCTATCTTGAAATGGAACACTTACAGGTTTTCGCCACCTACCGCACTCTACTTCAAGTCTATGAGAAGATAGTCGTAATCTTGAAAAAGATTCCCGATATTTTTCTATATTTATAACATTAAGATAATGTGAAAATTCAAAAGAAGTAAACGTTCTAAAGAATAATGCTCTCGATGAATCATCTAGTTCTGCGGTCTAATTCTGTATAGAAATATCATTAAGTCTTTGTTTAAAAACTGATAAAAACAGTTTTTTTATCTCCTACTCCTTGATTATGCCATACCTCATAAAAACCTAGTTTAGATAATAAATTTTGTACTTGTGCAACCCAGTTAATTCTATTTCGGAACCGTTCATTTTTCAGTTTTTATCATGTTATATACAATTTTAATATATTTAGTATTGCCTGAGCTTCACATTTTAAACAGTATTTTATAATATTTAAATATCGTTTATTAATATAACTGATCCTTCCTGTCTCCCCATAAATGAAATTATTTTGTGTCGATAGCTTTACGCCTAAAAGCCTCTTAAAAAAACTTAAATATTCTTTCTACCTGCGCACCTTTGTTAAACCCCCGTACCTCCGATGAATAGCTCAGAATAGGCGTAATGAGCTTATCAAATAACTCTAAAATATGTTTTGGGGAAATATTAGTAAAATTTTGTAAGTAACCATTTAGTTTAAAAAAAACCTTAAGGGCTTGCCCCGAAAGTACTTTATCGGTTTCATTAAAAGATCCACCTGATGTGAATATAATGCCTAAATAATTAAATTTACTTACAATCTCAATGACTGTATCATTATTTTTGAATCTCAAGATTTTGGTAAACTTTCCCCCTTTCTGAACACCATAATTTTAGTTTTTGCCGTATTAACTGTTAATTTCCACCTAGTACAATCCTCTGCTAAAACATTTAATGCGTTTTGTAAATCTTCTGTCGATTTTGCTTATAAAATTATATCATCAGCATATAACAGTAAACATAGATTAAACATACCGACATCAATTCCCTCAACCCCTTTTTGTCTAAATGACGCGACGTGGTCTAGTAGTAGAGCGTCTGCCTCGCATGCGGAAGGTCGTGGGTTCGATCCCGAGCCGGGTCATACCAAATACTTTAAAAATGGTACTAGAAGCTTCTTCACTTGGCGCTCAGCATTTAGAGGACAGTTCTAGGTCTGATCGGCCTGGTGTCAGTATAATGTGACTGGGTAGGGTATCATACCACGTGTCTGCGGCATGACACACCAGTGTGACAGCGCTCAAAATACTGTCTCAAGTAGACACCGTCGCGATATGACTGAAAAAAATGTTGAAAGCGACGCTAAATACTATACAACAACAACAACAACAACAACAACAACAACAACAACAATCTAAGTCATTTAAATACATGCTAAACAGAAATGGCGAAAGACATTCACCTTGACGGACCCCGACATAACACAAGAATTCCCTGTTTAATGTATTCATATATTTTACTTTTGATTTTATACATTTATACATTGATTTGATTACCTCAAAAATTTTCCCCGGTACACCTATCATATGTTTAATTGCACTGATCATAGTTATTTTAACAAACAAAATGAGATGACAGCAACTAATAAGCATGTAGGTTGATCAAGTCCCCTTTATTTTGCTGTTCCAATTATTATTGGAAAGAAAAAAGATTTTGATTAAAAATTTCGAAAAAATAGTTGGATTGTCATATAATGATATACCAGATGCCCCTCCACCCACGGGAAATAGTCATTTTGGCTTTGTCATGGATTGTATACGTTCTTTTGATATTTAGCAAATGTCTTATAAGTTAGACATTAAATTTAATAATAACAATACTTGTAGACGCTGTGCATCTGAAAAAGAAAAAGTACATTTGTTTTCAAATGCAAATTGTATGGATCCTGATGTTTTACCAGATGAACTAAAAAAAATAACAATCATTGAACAGCAGTTAATTTCACGTATATCCCCATGTATGAATGTGCATATGCTTAGGCATGGTGGGATAGCATCCAGTGGCCATTGTAATTGAGCCAGCAAAAATATTTCCCCGTCTTCCAAATGAAATTGATTTGATTAAAATAAGAAAAAAGGTTAAAAACGACATTTTAAAAGAATTCAAAGTCTCCCGTTCACGAGTTGAAACTGCCTTAAAGTGATTAAAGTCACATAATCCGGCTTATGTTGATATTTTTATTTCCCAAGAAAGACTTCTCTTATTACCAGAAAATGGTGAACTGGATGTTATCCCCGTTGCAGAATATGACAATGCTGTACATAATAATGATAGAAGGCCTGCTCCTCAACAAACTGAAATGAATTTGATTGATAATTGCAATACAAATTCAGGTATTTTATTTCCTGACCAGTCTGTTAATATTAGAGAACAAATTGAAACAATTGTTAAAGATGTAATTCGTGATGCACATTGTTATTCCAAGAACAAACTAATATAAAAAAAAAATCTCATCTCGCCTTGGACAGAAAAAGTATGTCACTTGGAAATGTTTAGTAGATACATATAGATCATTATCTGACCTTCAATACTAAAGAATTGTGGTATCACTTTCAAGATATTTGGGGTTAAAAATATGAAAATAGAAAAAATCGCCATTTTCTGGAATAATTAAAAATAATACATTTTATGTATACTGAGTTTATAAAAGCTCTGCAATACATTGATATATATATACATATATGCTATACAAGTCAATGTCTACTGAGTCACTGACACTGTGTGGGAATTTTGGGTTAAAAACAGGTAAATCGAAAAAAATACGATTTTTTTTAATTATAATTAATATTGAGATATTTTTATGTATGCTGAGTTAATTGAAGCTCTTTAATACACTAATATATACATATATACTATACAAGTCAGTTTCTGCTGAGTCATTGACACTGTGTGACATTTTTGGGTTAAAAATAGGAAAATTCGAAAAAAATCGCCATTTTTTGGAATAATTAAAATTGAGATATATGTATGTATGCTTGGTTTATTGAAGCTCTGTAATACATTGATATATATGTATACATATATGCTATACAAGTCATTTTCTACGGAGTCATTATTACTGTGTGACATTTTTGGGTTAAAAATGGAAAAAAATCGCAACAAAATCGCCATTTTCTGAAATAATAAAAATTGAGATATTTTTATGTATGGTAGGTTTTATTGAAGCTCTGCAATACATTGATAGAAATACATATATGCTTGACAAGTCAATTTCTACCGAGTTCTTGTCACTGTGTGACACATTTGGTTTAAAAATAGGAATAAATTGCCATTTTCTAGAATAATGGAAATAAGATATTTGTATGTATGATGGTTTTTTTGAAGCTCTGGCATACGTTGATATATATACGAATATGCTTCTAGTAAATTTCTACCGAGTCATTGTTACTTAATGCCACTTGAAGGTATAGATGTACATGTAGAATGAGATAGATCTTGAAGAGTATGCTAACGAAACCACACTGTTTGCCGATTAAATCACCCGTTTAATCCAGTTTCAACAGACATTGCTCTTGAACAGTCAGTGAATCCGAATCCTAAGAAAAATGGACTAACCAAACGACCAGGAGCTTAAGAAAAATGGTTTCTGACCAGCCACGAAAAAGAATCTAAATCTTCAGCCACAAAATGTTGGAAAGTGACGCGTTAAGTCACAAAAATAATCTGGAAAAATGATGAAGAATATATAAAGTTAATATCAGGACTTGTGATAACATCTTGTGACCAGTGATACAGTTAGAAGATACAACATTGAGATATTTATTGGTGATGAACTGAAAACAAATACAAAGTTGTTTTAGGAGCCACTGCCACGTGTGAAATTGAAAACAGTTTTCATTCTATCAGAACAATAAGTACTTTGTCAAATTTAAAGATAAACAGATTACAACCATAATTGCCGATAGAGAACGGGTTGGTAGATAAAAAATTGAAAATGAAAATTTGCCCCCATCCATTCCATGAAATCATTTTATTTGTTATCGATCTGAAATAGTGCAAATCGCAAAAAAAACTCAGGAGTATAAGTGTAATTTTAGGCTTTATTCCATTATTCCAAAAATCACCAGTTTTGTTATATATTTCGATGTATTTAGCTCCAAAACTTAAAAGTTATACTACAATTCTTTAGTTCAAGTACCCTTGGACATCTAACTAACAGATTATGAAGTCAAACCTTTTCTGTACAGAGGGTACTATGTGTACCTATTTTTAGGCTTCATATAAAAATGTGCTCTGAGACTATGTCAAGTCACTGAACATAAGAGTGGGGTTATAACTATACCATGGCCTACAAGAGGTAACCTGCTTATGTCAGGGTTTACAACTCGGTATTTTTTTACATTAGCTTTTCCGTGTCTTTTCCAGATGGAAATAGTGATTACCATATAAATAGACCCAGGACATGTCAATCTCTTGCAGATTGGGCTGAACATCTTTTGTGGTATCGAGACGGTAGATTTTCAAAACACCAATATTTTAAATTTATTTTTCACAATATAATTATTCGTAAATAGGCCTTAGAAAAAGGTTCTTTTATTGTTCAACGAAAGATTGGTGACCTACATATGACTGTTGCAGAATTAAGAGAAAAAAATAGAGTGGTGATAATTCTATTGTACAAAAAAAAATAATTTTAGTGACAGTCTTTGTGGCACTAGCCAATATTTGGCACGCAGATCAAAAGAACTTCGCGCTCTTAAACAGTTTAAAAACAATAATGGCGACGGTTTACCATCTTTTTTTACAACTGGTAGTTGTGCAGAGTTTCATTTTAAGTCATTAAGGCGCTTACTTCATAATAATATTTCAGAAACAACTGGTCAACTTGTTGATTTTGAAAATAATACTGAATTATTTGAAGCTCTACAACAAAATACGCATAATGTTGCAAAGTACTTTGACCTGCGTACCAAATCTTACTTTGAAAAGGTTATGGGTCCTGCCTTTGGTGTAGATTCTAACTGGTACAGACAAGAATTTGCAAAATCTAGGGGTATGGTTAACTGGCATGGTCTGTGCTGGAGGCAAGACAAAGAGCCCCATGATTCAACACATGAATTTATATTGGCTGGTTTGTCAGAGGCACAGTCTGCTCACAATTATCTCAATGGGCACAGCATCCTACAGGCAAATATGATGATAATCAATCTAATAAAGATTTATGGCCGCCTCCTGAAGGTACTGCACCAGGCACCTCCTGAAGAAAAAAAAACTCTAATTAAATTGTCGATGGATGTTTCTTCAACAGAAGAATCTCTGTTAGAAATTTATCTTCTTTTATCATATAGGTTTAATATACATAGATGCTCAGATTAGTGCCTGAGACCAAATAAATATAAACAGTCTGTAAAAGAATGTCGCATGGAGTTTGGTACAGAGTCAAAGCCTGGTAAAACATTAAGAAACTCTCCATCCTTGGTTCCGGATAAAAATAGTTGTTTGCGTCTAGAAATAACAAGAGACCATCCTACTCTAGTTCAGCATTCCCGATTTCACACTCAGGGTTGGAGGGCATATAGTGATATTTCTCTAATATTGTCAAAAAATGGCCCGAAAATCCCTCTGTTAGTGATATTATTGTAACAGAACGTTATATAACTAGTAATGCCTGTAACGGTAATCAAACTACTGAATCAATGTCAAATATATTTATCGATATGGCAAATACTGATAATACAGATTACTCAACTGCAAAAACATTATGAAGAGTTCAGTCAAACGAGATGTATCATCAGTTGAAGCATCTTATATAGATGTAGCCATACATTTCAATCTATAAGTATGTCAGGCTTCAGATGTCTTGAAAAAGATGGATCTGTAGTTACTAGAAACACGGCACTTGATAGGTATTTATCCAGAAATACGAGAGATGACAGTTCTTTTATACTTTTACATAAAAAAAGGTAAAGTTTCTAATATGATTGAAGCATCTTGGCCACTTCAAGAGGAATACTGTAGGGTACAACTACTCATTCATTGGCCCATTTGGCGCAAAATGTCTGACATAAAGCCTGATTCTTTGTCTTTGGTAGAAGCAATGCAAGCATTTCTCACCAGTAAAGAGTGTCCAACATTTGTCAGAGCAGAGCTAGAACGTTCAAAGCAAAAGCATACTAAACCAGAAGATGATGAACTATCAGATCATGATAATGATATATCATCACAACAACCAGAATGGATTGATATTGTTAAACCAAATCCAAATTATGATCCTCTTGTTGAAGACTTTATTTTTGATGATGGTGGTGATGTTTTTAATTGGACGCTCATATCTCGTATTTACCCAAATGACTTAGGTAAAATAATTGTGGAGATTTTACAAAACACAGAAATGAATGATGATCATGATGTTAAATGTACCTGATATCGATATACACCAAATGGAAGAAGACCAGCGCTTTACATTTAGCATAGTTATGGACACGCTTCAGAATTATGAAACTAATTCTCCTTTGTATAAACCATTGCGTCTTGTAGTCTCGGGTACTGTTGGAACGGGTAAATCTTTCCTAATTAAATGCATTGAGAATGCAGTTAAACTTCAATTTCAATCCAACAAATCTGTCCAAATTATTTGCCCAACAGGCAACAGTGCCAATATTATTAGAGGTGTCACACTACACAGCTTCCTTAAACTTCCTGTAGGTAATACATGGAAAGGAAATGTCTGCCCCACAGGGTTCTGTTGGTGACCAATTACAAACAAATTTTCACTCCTTAAAAGTACTTTTAGTTGATGATCGCTCATTTATTGGTGCAACCACATTGGGATGGATGGAGTTCATGTGTAAATATGGAGCTGAAGGTTGTTAAAATTGCACTTCTTCCTGGGGTGGATTGCCTGTAGTTGTATTTTTAAGTGATGATGTTCAATTGCCACCTGTTCTAGATTCACCGGTGTATAATTGTAGAAGTACATCACCTGCAGCACTCCATGGTGTAATGGTTTAGCAAGAGTTTTTAACGTATGAATCACTTTGTACCATTGTTCGTCAAAATAATGACGAAACTATGCTAAAAGAGGTTCTTCTTTCTCTTAGAGAATATAAGACTACGGAAGCTCAAGCTACTTGGTTACAAAAGTTTCAGTGGGACAATCTAAAAATCACTTCATGGTAGTTCTCTTCAAGACATGGATGCAAGGGGACTTTTTGTCTTTCCAACACATTGACAAGTTTGAGAACATGACAAACATAAACTTCTCTCTTTGATTAAATGTTTTCCAGTTGCTGAAATTAAATCAATTTCCAAAGGTAGGCATGCATCTTCTGTAACGGGTGACAAACCAGCAAGGCTGTTGCACACGATGTACTAATGTAAAAATGTCAAAGTTATGTTAACTGTCAATCTTTCAGTCAAATTCGGTCTTTTTAATGGTGCTTTTGGTGATATTATTTACTTGAATGGTAGAAGACCTCCTGTTTATTTTCCTGATGTTGTTATTGTGGGATTTCAAAGCTACAGTGGTCCCCCATTTTCTGAATCAAATTCAAAAGTTGTACCAGTTGTACCAGTTGAAAGCCGTTTAAAGTGGCCTTGCTATTCCTATAAGAGTCAGCAAATTTCTTTACGTCTTGGTTGGGCCACAACTATACATAAATGTCAAGGTATGACAATAGGTGAGAGCGAGACCAACAGCTATATATTGTCATTAATCCTGGGACAAGGGGGTTTGAATCTCAAAATCCAGGTGCTTTATTTGTTGCCCTCTCAAGGGTCAAATCAACTGGAAACAGTACCACATTACCAGAATTTGCTTGGAACTAGTCAATGATGGTGAATGCTTACATAATATGCCATTAAGTGACCACTAGTAACACAGCTGACCGAGCTAAAGAGATCAAACGCCATTCTCATTTATATTAAAAGACCGAAGTACAGTTTAAATCATTGTTAGATTATACCACAATTTTTTGAAGATTTAATGAAGAATAAAGTTCTACTTATTATATTCACGTGTTTAATAGGCCGTGAGCTAAACAAAAAATTGGTACCATTTCCTGGGGGGCCATATCTTGGGCACAGCTTAATGTCTGAAAATGAGCAATTCCAAAATGGCTTCCAAAATGGCCGCCAATTTCTTAAAAAATGTCATTATCTATAATATACACCCGATTTTCAAATTTTAACTGCATAAATGTATGTGTTTTAAGTTACTTATCACATTAATGTATGAAAATTGTAATGTTCTTCATTAAAACACACTCTGTTGAAAAATAAATGGATTTTTGTTAATAAAAACTAAAAACATCAACACCAAGAACACATTTTTGCATTAAAATTGTATAAATTTTATGTTTTTTATATGTTAGATGGTATATGTCCTAATATTTTAATCAGATATGATATAAAGTTAAACAGAACAATAGATTTTATCAAAATTAGGTGTTAAAATCTCTCTTTTTTGCGAATTACAGCAAAATCAAAGAGGGTTGGATAAATCGCACAATATTTACACAATTTCACAATTAGTCATAATTTATATACATATATTGGTTAATCATGTTGAACATTTATTTCTAATGAAATTAATTCATGAACACTAAAAATTGATGAAAATACAAACTTGAAATATTTATACATTTGTTTTAAACAAGAAGCCCGTGTAAGTCAATCACCTGAGTAAAGAATTGACCCCTGTGGGGGCTTTAAATTTGACAAAAGGAGTCCAGACTGATCAAGTTTTATACAGGACTACCAGACAATACTAGATGTAAAATATTCAAACTCAATACATTGTTTTTATTAACACTTTGTAAAAGTTTAACCTCTGGAAGCCCTTAATTTCACCCCAGCAACCCAGTTTGAACAATTTTGATAAAGGACTATAAACCAATTGACATACAACATATCACTTGCAGAAGATTTAAAAAAGCTATATTTACCTATAGCATTCTCATATATTATAGAAGTGTTTTAATACAAGGCCTCGGTAGACCCCAGTCCATTTATTAGAATAAAGAAAACTCTATCATAGTGATATTCTATAGGAAATAGGAAAACATTTTTGAGTTGAAGCTTTTTGAAGATTCACATTTTCAATTTTTTTAATCAAAGTGGTAGTCTAGTGATAGCTTCTGCCTCGCATGTGGTAGGTCATGGGATCGATCCCCAGTCGGGTCACACAAAAGATTTAAAATGGTACTAGAATCTTCCTCACTTGGTGTTCATCACTTAGAGAATAAGTCTGGTCGACCTGTTGTCAGTATCATGTGACTGAGTGGGTATCATGCCATATGTCTGTGACATATTTCAGTGTGACAACGCTTAGAATATTGTATGATTCAAGTAGACACCATCTTGATATGACTGAAACAAATTTGAAAGGGACACTTAACACCATACAACATTAATCCTCTTCTCTTCTACATGTACCCCTGCCGGTCCCTTATTGATATTTATACCTCTTTAAAGGACCGAGTCTCAACCACTTATTAACGCTCAAGATCTGTAGATGATACTTTTGAAAATCCACAATTCCATCCGTTTTTAGACCCCTGCTGAAACTTTATGGCGATCATAAGATCACAGTTAAAGGACCCAATTCCAACTGTTATTACTAAACAATACAGTTCTCAAGATGAATAAGATATAATTCCAAAAATAGATCAGAAAAATATTCAGCTCCATGGATATCTAACTAACATGTCAAAATATCAACACTTTCGTTCGTTATATTTTGCTGAATGCAAGCCAATCCCTGGTCTGTATTTAATTGATTATGCTATTTAAAGAAATACACTTTTTATAGCAGGGTGAAGATATATACACTCAATCCCTTAACTTCAGTGTGTATATTCTAATAAAACCAAACGTCCATAGCAGAATAAGGGTTAAAGGACACAGTCGCCCCAATTGTTATGATTAAACAATGATTCAGCTCTTAAGATGATCAAAATAATTCCCTTTTCTGGGGCCCCAATAAGTCCTAACCCTTTCATTTGAACAAACTTGAAACCCCTTTTCATAGTGATATCTATACTGAATAAAAACGAATTTGGCTAGTCGGTTATTGAGACTTTATTAAATTAAGATTTCTCGTGGCCAGGGTCTATGATCATAGCATAAATAAACCTGGGAGATACTTATTGCAAAAATCAAAGCCAGGTATTGCACTCTCCAAGAAGAACAAACTTCGCGTAAGAATGCTTCACTTAAAATTTGGTGAAAACCTATCGAGCAGTATCGGAGGAATGATTTATAGAAATTGTTGATAGACATTCGAGCTAATAGGTATTTAAGTGATCACTAGCCATATTAAAGCATCTTTTAAGTAATTAGAAACAGTTGCATATTTTTTTATCTGTTTTTCAACTGTCAAAAAAAAACTTATCTTACCTAAACCATAGGCATTTAAATACCCATACGGACAAATCGGACAGACAGGCAGATGTATGGATGAAAAGAGATCCTACTAGCTAATTTAAGACTTATCCATGTTGATCTTGAAGCACAGCTCATTCAAAAGGATGACAATTTAGACCAAGAAATATACTTGAGAATAAATGGTTGTGCACTTTTATTAACAGCTACAGCAATATCTACTGCCATTGTAATGATTTTTTAAGTGATAAGGAAAGGGAAGAGAATGGTTTATATATGCTTTTACATAATTATCAAGAATACAATCTTTTGAATGAAAATCCATATGATTTGTTTTACGACATATTGCGAAGGAAACACCTAAATATATTCGGTAGCGTTCAGAAAACAAATTAAAATATTTTGTAAAGAATGCATTCTCGAGGTTGATAACCAGTTATTTGGATACATGGTTTTGGTAGCATATAGCTGACATTTGGTTGTGAAGGAAGTACTTCAAAATCCACCAGGACCATTAGCCTTGGCATTGGCTAACTGTCATGGTATCCTCAAGAAAACAAATAAATCTGCACTTGCAAGGAACATGTCCAATAGACCAGTATGTATTAGTGATGCTATGATGATTGTCAACAAAGTAAGTGTTGAGAACCTAACGTTTGGAGATCTGTACAAAAACACATTTGATACTGAAATGCAAGAATAGCTTTAGAATTATTGTGGTATTTGATGTAAACTATAATGCAGAGATGAATAATAGAAACTCGGGTAGTCGATTGTGGATCTGTAATATCAAAAGAGGGCAACCAAATCAGCAATAGAGATGCCTCTAAGGTTTTCCAGAAGGTAAGACAGCATTAACCAATTTTCTTGTTGATACTTGGAAGGTCCCGTAGTACCTTGCCGTTCTAGGTGACAAAGAGATGTTTGCAACATCAGAAAACAAATGTTATAAACTAACGTATGATACTGTTTGTCATGTGGAAGAGCAAACATCTTCATACGAAAAACTGAGACTCGCACGCTGCTAAATGCTGCTACATGCCAGTCAACACTTTAACTCTATTGCCATTGAATCAGAAGATGTGCTTATGCTATGTCTGGCACTTTACAGGGAGATCGAGCATATATTTATCAGATGTAGGACCAAGAATAGACAGCGATTCAGAGATATATGGAAACTCTCTTAGTGATAATGGACGTTTTTCAAGTATTTACCAGATGTGACCCAGTGTGTGCTTTCAATGGTCATGGAAAGGTGTCTGCAATTAGATTTGTTATGAAGTCCAGTGTATTCCAATCAGCTATGTTAAAGTTAGGTGAAGAATGGATTGTACTACTTTGCGAGCTGATTGCATCTCTCCAAGACTTCAAATGTAGGTTATTCGCTGCAAAGGCTACTGATACTAAAGTGAATAGCTTGTGCAACAAGATGTTTCGGGTTTAATATCTTGGTGTTGAATCAGGAAAACTTCCACCCTGTGAAGGCACATTATATCTCCACTCATTGCGAGCAAATTATTAGACATCTGGCGTAGAAGCCTAATAAACTTTACTGAAATTCAAGTCCAAAAGATCACGGATGGTTCATGGAAGATGGTTAGTTGGAAGCTAAATGGATGAAGTGATATTCTGCTACACAGGTTGTTATAGAATTCATGTCTCCTGCAAGTACGCTAGATAATGTAAATTACCAACATGTCATTGTCTGTTAAATACACTAAAATGCTCATCCGTCTCATTAAGTCGAGTAAGAGTTTTGATACGTAACATAGAGATAATGGTGAGAATGGTAGTAATGATGACATGTACACTATAATACTACTTATTGTAACAACGGAAATGTACAGAATGGATTAAAAACACATAGTGTTTAATTACAGTATAAGATTATGTTACATTAGAATTCAAAATTGCTTGAAACAGAAGTTTATGTTGTGTAAAATTTTCATAAAAACACATTCCATATTTTGCGAGTGTACCTATATGTATCGTCATTCTTATTATGTTATATGGAAGTCATTAGCAGGCTTGTATGATTTAAATTACAGTTCATATGATCATATGATTTAAACTTGATAATTATATTTTAAAAAAGGAATAAATACTACTTGTAAATGTTACGTTTCACATTTTTGTAACATATTTTATGTTATATAAAGTTATAAAAAATTGTTTGTATTGTACTAACATGTGTCCACAGAACATTTATAAAAGCATCAGAGCGAGACGATACCATTTGGGTGTTAATATGAATTAAAGCCTGCAGGCATTTGATCTGATCCAATTTAAACTTGATAATTATATTTAAAAAAAATGAATAAATACTACTTGTAAATGTTACATTTCACATTTTTGTAACGTATTTTATGTTATATAAAGTTATAAAATTGTGTTTGTATTGTAATAACATGTGTCAACAGAACATTATATAAAAACATTAGGACGAGATGAAACCATATTGGTGTTAATATTAATCAAAGCCTGCAGGAATTTGATATGATCCAATTTAAACTTGATAATTAAATTTTAGAGAAGTGAATAAATACTACTTGTAAACGTTACATTTCACATTTTTGTAACGTATTTTATGTTATATAAAGTCATAAAAATGTGTTTGTATTGTACTAACATGTGTCCACAGAACATTATACAAAAGCATTAGGACGAGAAGAAACCATCAAAGCCTGCAGGAATTTGATCTGATATTTTAAGATGATTTTTGGAACGATTATATAACTGTTTTTATCAGATGATTGTAACGCAAATATTGTTTAGAAGAAATAATTAATAATAATAAATTACATATAACATTACTTATCTGATACACTTGTGTTTTATTATGTATTTTTGTTTATGTTAATTAAATACTTTATAAACAAATCTAAGAAGGGATTTCAATAGAAATATCGGAAATCAATATTACTTCTAAACAGTTACGTCAAATGTAATTGTAACGTAAAAATACAAAATGATTACAAAATAATTGCTTAATGTGGTATTTTATATCAGAAGAGCTCTTGTTTAAACACCATTGGATAACACATATAACAATTATTCACTGCACTAATGCAACTGTTTTGTATACCAAAAAATAAGAAATTATTTGTAATGATTTTAATGAAATTACAGTTACCATAGAAACTCACTAAAATCAGACACTAAGCTGTGCCTCAGAGGTGGCCCCCTGACTTTTTCATATACCACAGACATGTATCTATTCAAAAAATAGAATAGCAATTTGCCAGTCTGATTGGTACCAATTTGTTAAATTTTGGGTCTTAGCTCACGGCCTATAAACCGTATTAGGTTTTAAGTTACAGCTATAACAGGTGGAGTTATTGTGAATTTTTATTATTGTTTTTATGCCATCTAGGGCTAACAGATGATCATTGTTAGCCTAACCACTCTTTCCAGGCTTTAACCAGTACTGAAGCACACAACCTGTCTTAACAAGTAACTGATAACTTCTATAAGATGAGTCGTGACACTCAAGTCACTAACTACCGTCCCACATAGTTATTTTTTATCAAGTTTCTGTAGTACTTGACACTCATGTTTTTCATTACTGGCCCACATGATGTATTTTTTATCAAGTTTCTGTAGTACCTGACACTTGCGTCTTTCATTACTGGCCCACATGATGTATTTTTATCGAGCTTTTTTTTGTACTTGACAATCAAGTTTTTATTTACTTTCCACATGATGAATTTTTATCGAGTTCTGTAGTACTTTACCCTCACATCTTTCTTTACTTTCCCACATGATGTATCATTATCAAGTTTCTGTAATACTTGACACTCTCGTCTTTCATAACTGCCCCGCATTATGTATTTTTATAGAGCTTAAGCGAAATAATGCATCGTTACAATTTTCTTCATCCAGATTTATACCACTGATCTACAAAGAACACGTTTTTTGTGCATCTCATTTAACTTTTCAGTTTTATACATTTTCATAATAAAATAAACATATCAAGTGATGGAATTTGACTCTGAACCAAACATTCCATGACATTTACCATTTGATATATAGGTTATTACTTTCAATATAAAATTGTTTGGTTTTTATAATATATATTAGATAGACATGTAATAATTGCTTTTTAATTGCTGAAGTAATATATATTTACAGTTATGAATTGTGTGTATAATGTCATGACACCTATAAATAAAATTAACTGACTGAATATGCATCAATATTATTAGTAATTACTATTAAACAGTGTTTTCCATTTAAATTTATTTTTTAAGACCTGAGTATCATCGAGTTGTTTTCTAGAAAATGTCAGTTTAAACCCAAATTGTGGTTAGTGATAATTTCTCCTAAGCATATATCGCTTTCTAGCCTGAACTTTGATTTAACTTTGTTCTGTCATTAAACCAGCTCCCTATATTTTAAACTGATTTTGTCTTGCAAACTGTCATCTCAATGAAAGTGTTGGATTTATGTAAATGTTTTTAAAACTGTGTAAACTATTTGGATGAGTATGTTCTATAATGAATCATATGTAGTGATTCCAACCATTGCATCTTTAACTGAGATCATCTTGATATAGTATTGTCATATTTCATTAATTTTGTACTTTGTATTTCCCTCTTTTGAACCAAGATCAAATTATCCCTCATCTATTTAACTGCTTTGTTTTATCATTTTAATGAATTTTATATGATATTATTTTATTTTCTCTTAGCAAGTTTGATAAGCGGTATATATATGTACATTTCTTTGAATTGTAGTTTCCTCGATCTTGGAAGGCTGCTGTATAGTGTAAATACCCTTTTGTTTATCAATTTTCTATCATTTAAACAGGAGATTTTCTGTAAATTGTAATTATTAGTACACTAAGAGTCTTTAAATAGCATTTAACAGGTAATATAGTTCACGGTGTTCCAATCGGATTTTTTTGCCATCTGGTGTTATATATAAAAAATCTGTACAATTGATCTCTGAAGTCTCAGCTTTCTTTTAAGCTTTGTTTTTTTTATAAACAAAGTATCGCAGTGGTACAATTTTTCCTGACAATTTTCACCGTTTTATCGAGATTATATATGTTTTTTTAAAAACAAAATCAGCTAAATCGAAAACTGGTATTTCATAGTATATGCGTACAGATTTTTGATACTTTACGCCAAATGTAAATAAATTTGATAAGAACGCGGCAAACTACCTTGCATGACTTTTTACATTTTAATAATGATAACTGTTTATTATTTTGAAATTTTTCCATTGGCTTTATTTAATGTTTGTCCGTTTTTAGGTTGTTACATTATTTTATAATCAAATCCAGCCCATCATCCAACAAAAACTACTACCTGTATGATTTGAAATTAAAAATGTACCTATTAAATTATATACTTTGTATTAACATTGTAATTTTGGTAAAAATAATGAAGTATGAATGATTATACTCTTCAGCATTTCTGTAGCTGATAGAATTAAAACTATAAATTTTGTTTATTTAAAAAAGAAGGTTACCATCACCGCGAAAACTTATTAATATTTGTTATCTATTATCCATTATTCATTTTGGGCTTTACTTATTGGAAGTAAATAAAATATTATTATAATATAAATTTATAACTATATTTAAGATGAATACTAAACAACAGTTGGTGATAACTGACTCGAGAGGAAACTAGCTGCAAGGGTATCAAAAAATGCCCATTGCACCAGCAATATTGTTTTTAAGGCTTTGCCCGGAGCTGACAACAATCGGGCACATCAAGTTTTACTGCAAACTAATTTATCTAATTTGTCCATGGTTGTTGTTGCAGTTGGAATTTGTAATTTGACCAGGAAAACATTGAAAGAAAATGGCACTGAGTTAGTTTATGACCAGCCTGTCAATAAAGTGCCTGCTCTCTGCCATGCTTTTGATGACACCAAAGCCTTGGTAGAGGAGAATGGCATTCCATTCAAGTTAGTGACCATACCATCTGTGTCATTGTCTTTGTACAATATATCTAGGCAAACTAGACATTTGTTAACGGTGTGAACTACCTTGGAGTTGATAGTCCAGCAGATGACTTTAGAAAATGACATTCTGAAGATCACTATGCATATCAATGACACTAACAACCAATTAAACTTAAGGACTGTGCATTGGGATAGGGATTTGGTGAAAACCTCTATCAAAAGACGTGGTGCAATAATGCACAATACCAAATCCTATATGCGATTTGTATATAAGGATTTGTATGATGGTGTACATCCGTGTGAAACATTGAGAACCCGTTGGTATAGACTTCTGATTGAATCTATACCAAAGGATCTCTCTATATAATGTATCCTATAAGCAATGCACAGTTCATAATATTGCTTCCACTTTCCTTCGTTGTCAACACTACCCAATATATTCAGTCCATAAATATAACAGAGCTGTATTTTTTTTTCAGGTAATATTGTTGCGATATATCCTGAAATAAATAATGAATTGAGTCAGAATAGAGATTTTAAAACGTCTTTCTTATATATCTTTATCAGTATAGTTTTTTCTTTTAATTATATTATAAATTTTGATTTTTTCAATAACAAATCGAATTGAATATATATGTCTCTAATCATATGTGACCTTATTTACATATAATGGAAAAATGTGTATTATTTCAATTACTTTGGTTAAAGAAATAAAAGTTTAGGCCAAATTTAAAGAAGTATCACTTAGATAACCATTTTGCATATACAGCATAATATACCATTATCGATTACTTTGATTATTATTAAATGATTCACGGTTATAATACACTGAACAGATAAGTCATTAATATAACTAATAAACAAAAAATATTTCCCGCTGAAACTATATTAGAACATGTTTTTAAACTATACCTTTTGACTTAATTCACTATTTAGTTCAAGTTGTATGAGAACAGTATTCTCTTCAAAACTACAGCTCTACTATCTTTAAACCTGTGTGGTTCCGGGTAAGAATATACTCACTGTCAATCACCGCAGAGGGGTAGGAATCCTCCGAATGGATGTGTCCTGTTCATTTTATCATTTTTTGTCATGTTCACTATTGTGGTTAAATTACTAACACTTTTGTGATTCCAGTGAGCAAATTGAGTGATGGCAAGATTAGGATCACCGTGGCTCATGCATGTTGTAAGAAGAGACAATGTGAGTAGTACGGTAGAATGTGCTAACCTAATATTTACGGACATAGTCATCAACCATTTTTTTAATATCTGTATTTGTCACGGTGTGTGGCGCGAAAGTCGCTAACCTAACATTAACGGACATAATCATCAACCTTTTTTTTTAATATCTGTATTTGTCATGGTGTGTGGTGCGAAAGTCGCTTACCAAAAGTTAACGGACATAAACAACAACCATTTTTTAAATATCTGTATTTCGCATGATGTGTGGCACGAAAGTTGCTAACCTAACATTTACAGACATAAACAACATTTTTTTTCTTTTTTGATATCTTTATTTCGCATGATGTGTGGCGCGAAAGTTGCTAACCTAACATTAACGGACGTAAACATCAACCTTTTTTTTTAATATCTATTTGTCATGGTGTGTGGCGCAAAAGTCGCTAACCTAACATTTACGGACATAATCGTAAACCTTTTTTTTAATATATGTAATTGTCATGGTGTGTGGCGCGAAAGTCGCTAACCTAACATTTACAGACATAATCATCAACCTTTTTTTAATATCTGTATTTGTCATGGTGTGTGGCGCGGAAGACGCTAACCTAACATTTACGGACATTATCATCAACTTTTTTTTTTAATATCTGTATTTGTCATGGTGTGTGGCGCGAGTCGCTAACCTAACATTTACATACTTTTTTACTTTGGGTTAAAAACACTAATTTAGTACTGTTGTTTTAATTTTTGTAAACTGTTTATAATGCATTATTAACTTTCCACTTTTTTATGTATAATTAAACAGTTTTTAAACATTTTTTTTTTATTTTTTTTTATTTCGAAATTACCATATTACAGAATAACAAATATAATGTTTATATCAGTTTATAAAAAAATACATTGTAAAAGAATACATTATATAACAGTATGCAGTATTACAATAATAGTAAAGTTGAGTTTGTATTGGTTGATCGAAGACTCACTTAGCCTTAAAATTTAGAATTAAACATACATACACAATTAGATTTTTTTTTTAAAAAAAAAAAAAAGAACACCTGGATCAGTGATCATATCTTATTTGTAGATCTATATATAGATAATATATTTATTTGAAACAACGATAGTTATTTGATCCATATATATGTAATCGTCGCGAACGACCAGTACTTAATATATAGTGTATATTCTAGTAGTTCTTTACTTTTTTCAATTACAAAATAGTATGTTATTAAGTATACCGTTAGATATTTTGGTAAGTTATATTGAATTTTTATACCAAACGATATGAAAATTATAATTTCAAATATTTGTACATAATTTTATTGCGATCGTGCTTTAATTAAACATTAAAGTTATGGTACTGGTGGGGATGGAATTCATTGCTAAAATATGTGTACATATCAACATGTACAAATACATACATACATACATATTTTATATGAATACACATGTAAACACGCATATGTATCTTACAGATCCATTAAAAAACATTATAAATAATTCTCACTTCGGACATTGACAGTAAGATAAAGATACAAATAAATACACGTAGACTAGTTTAAATCAGATATTCGGAATAAGCACTTTGTATAATTTCCACTGGGTCTCAAATTCCCTGGAACTAAAATTAATTTTGGCAATATGGTATTCAGTATTGTATAATACTGTTATGTATTTTTTAAAGTTTACTATATTAGGGACTCTTTTTTGTAACCTTGATTAAATATGAATTCTTTTGCGGTGTTATTAAACAAAATGCATAATATATCTTTGATAACTTAAAGAATATGCCAATACCGAATAACAAATAAGTAAAAGTGTAGAACATATTTAGATGCACCAAATGGTTCATTTTAAAACTAATTTGATAAGTTAGGGAAGAGGTGTCAGCAGAGGATTTGCTGTGTGAATAAAAGGTAATTAACCAGGTGCAAGAATTGAAATCGCAATTTTAAAATATTATTTGATATTTTATTTCATTATGCATGCAATTTAGACAAGTTTATATATTTATGTTGTCAAATTAGTTCATTCTATTTTTCAGTATTGTGCTTGACTGTTTTTTCGTTAAATCGATACATGTATATTTAATATTTGTAACTTTAAAGTGACACATTGACTATATTTAACCAAGAAAATTTATATGTATACAACTTCTTATGTACTATATTTTTTTATATATTGGACAAAGAAACAAATTTGCTTGGAATAACTACTTGTTTGGTATCAAGTCAACGATTCCTAGTCAGTGTGCATATGCAAAATCTGTTAGCTTACCAACATGAATATTTATTAAGTAACCTTATGAAATTTGAATCGTTGATTATAATTATTTTCGATATACTTTTATGGTACGTTCAAGTTTTACCTTCTAATAAAATGGGTTGAATCTTTTTTGGATCATTATTTTTTTTTTTATTACTATACAATTTGTATATAAATTTCTTTTTGGGTGGTCAATGTGTCACTTTACAAAGTTTTGAAATTCAGGTCACAAGTTGTGCTTGATGTTGAAGTTATTTTGCGCATAATTGTCATTTTATAATTTTATCACACATGTTGATTTCAGTTAAGTAAGCATTTTTAGCTGTACTGGTCAAAAGCGAGATCAACTTATGCGATGGTTTGTCCTCTGCCTGTCAGTTAGCAATAAACACAATATATAAACAAAAATTATAACCCAAACTGGTCTTTTAATGAACTTAAATTGTAGCTTTGTTAAACAAGTACTCTAATGGGTTTCACACAGTTAAAACTTAGACCACTATGTCTGTTAACTTGTAATCATCTTCAAGATTCAGCTTTCAACATTTTATTAAATCTACAACTGTAGCATCCTGTCATTGACTTTTGTAAGGTTTGTGCAAATCAGTTGGGTATGGCAAAAATCTAGGTAAGTCACCTTAAAATGACTTCTTGGTCAGAACCAGTAAAGCGTACATCTTATGTTTGTTGTTTAAATATATTTTACATGAAAAATGAAATAATAAGTAACAGAAATTAAAATAATGTTTCTCTATTCTGATACAATGTTTAAAATGAACCATCCTTAACATCTTATCATTAACTATTTCATTGTACCATGCAAGCAACAAACCTGATGCATACAGCAATGTAGTAATACTATTTTCAAGTTACATAAAGGTATCGGTTAGTTTGTTTTGTTTTAATTAACAGAATAACTATGTCAATTATAATTAAATATATAAACATTATTTACATCATTACCATTTTGAAGAATATGATATGTAACTTTAGTGTGATACTATTAATATATGTATTTTGTTGATTGGAGGTTTTTTGGTACAGCATCTGACTATTAAAGATCTTGAATTTAAACTTATTTCAAGTCAAATCAGCTGCAACTTTGAATTAAACTTCCATATTTGAATTATATGTCCAAACAAGTGGTCAAATTCATTTTCATAAATAATATATAAATAGTGTTATGTTTTTACAAACAAAACGTAAAAATAAATCAACCTCCCATCTAGAGGTTTGTACAAATACTGTTCTTTAAGAAGGTATTTAACTGTTTTGTTACTGTTTTGTTTTAAAGGGAGTGTATTGGTATTTAACTCTCAATAAGGTGTAGTAAATAAACATTAATATACCTAAAACTTAATTTATGTACACATGCATAGTTTACGCCTGATCAGGTACATGCACATGCACGGATATTATCAGAAATGAGAAGCTATGGTCGTGTGTCGGAGATAAATTTAAAAATTGACAGTATTGTTGATAATTTGTCTAGTGTTGAGCAAAATAATTGTTAGGGTAAATATGACATTGAATCAGTATACGCCCACTATTTTATGTGCATAACATAAAGAGACTTTCTCCATTTGCAGCTTTAATGTATATATTGCCAAAATAATCCCTTTAATGTTAGTGATAATTGTTTATTGACTCAAGTTCATAGTTTTCTCCTACATGATGAGTCCTTGGAACACTGTATGGGTCATTTTTAAATAGGACGAAACACACTTAACAGCATTTTTAAATTATCTCTCAGTATATTTTTTTTATTCTGAAGTTTAACATTAAAAGTTAATAATCAAAGTATTATGAGGAGCCTTACTTTGAAATACAAAATTTACAGTATGCATTTGGTTTTTATTATACCCTACATTGAGGCTACACATTGTTAACCACTTTCGTTTTAAATTGAAATAATAAAAACTAAATTTACAGTTTAGATTATTATAAATTGGCTCCGCAGTGAACTGTGGAAGCTGTTTGATTGTTGTGTCTTAGGGAGCTTTATGGTATGGGAGAAACTATCAAGGGTTATAGAATGGTACCATAACATTAGCCTGTCATGTTGTACAAAACATAATAGAAACATCAAGCATATGGATTTTCTAGCAGGTATGAAGTTTTTTTAGGGTCTTATATTTTTTTATTGTAAATGAAACCTTGAAATAAAACCTTCAGTCATTTCAGTCCAATAAGACTTTAAAATTGTCTATTGTACTATAAACCCGATTAATTTCCATCCAGTGACATTGATTAGCTTATTAGAAGATAAGAACTTGTTTGTGCGATTGTTTATTAAATGTTCAGGATAATGTTGTCAGCAGTTAAGTCGATTATGCTATAAGCAATGGTGGTTTAAAAAGTATTTGTATAATAAAGTAACCATTTGATAAGTGATATAGTTATTACAAACAGCATACATATTAAATATAACAACTGCAACAGTATCCTAAACATTTAATACTATAAAGTGTATTTAGTATTTGTTTGTTTACTATACTTATGCTATTGAAGTTTGACCCCAAGAGAGGCAATACCTTAGTTCATATTATATTACATTATTTTAGAGAAGAGATCTAAACTTCCAAAGGCCGAAATTAAAAAATACCCCAAATAACTCCTAAATTATAACTCCCCTTTTATACAAACACAACCCCAGCTGTGCTACCAATCCAACACACCCCTCAGCTCTACACCCAAGAGGCTGAACTGTACACATGGATGTCTACCCTGACCCGGTCGTGTAGAGGTCTTAAGGCTTTAACATATACACACCAGTGTTAGCATATACAAACTGGTGTAAACACATACACACCAGTGTTAGCATATATAAACTGGTGTAAACACATATACGCTGGTGTTAACACGTACACAGAAGAGTTAACCCATACACAATTGTGTTAACACATAACAATGGTGTTAACACAGCAGAGGTATCCATGGAGTGATTTTACATTTTAAACACAACTGTGTATAAAATAAGCACACAATTACCACCAAGTATAAACACGAATAGCCCCAATATTAGTTATAGGAACTGAATCATCCTCTTTCATATCATCAGAAGAATATCATATTTTGAGTTAAAGTAGTTTATTAGACAAAATATGTTTTCAGTAAATTATATATCAAACTTACTAGTTTTACAATTAAAAGTAGTTTACACTATATTCAGTTTGGTTAAAAAATAAAAACGTTTTAATATTGTCCTTTGTTTGAGGCGCACATTTCCCTCAGTGGTTTTTATTATATATTCACAGTATATATCAGAAGAGCAATCGTTATCAGTGTTAAATAAACATGTTTTACTTTTGAAAATATGTCAGATAAAACAAATTTTACCAAATGATTATAATTGTGTAATATCAATGCCAATTCAGTGTTGTCAAAAAGCAAACATGTATATAATTTTGCAATAACTTCTAACAGGCATAAACTATTGTGACACTTTTAAATCAAGTTTAAACAGTCATTAATGAAACAGATTTTAAAAAAGGTGTTAAACACCGTATAAAATGTTTCATAATTTCCAAGTTCGACATTTCCAGCAAAAACTGTAGTTCGGGAAGATATAAATATTGTATGTCTGAAAGAGCGATGGCAGCGCTGTAGTTAGGGAAGGTATAAGTAGTATATGTCTGTAAAAGCGATGGCAGCACTGTAGTTGGGGAAGATATAAGTATTGTATGACTAAAAGGGTGATGGCAATGCTGTAGCTAAAAAATATATCATTATTGTATGACTGTAAGAGTGACGGCAGCGCTGTAGTTGAGGAAGATATAAGTATTGTATGACTGAAAGACCGATGGAAGCACTGTAATTTGGGGAGATATAAGTATTGTATGACTGAAAGAGCGATGGCAGCGCTGTAGTAAGGGAAGGTATAAGTAGTATATGTCTGTAAAAGCGATGGCAGGACTGAAGTTGGGGAAGATATAAGTATTGTATGACTAAAAGGGTGATGCGATGCTGTAGCTAGAAAATATATCATTATTGTATGACTGTAAGAGTGACGGCAGCGCTGTAGTTGAGGAAGATATAATACTTAGTATTGTTTGAATGAAAGAGCGACGACAGCGCTGTAGTTAGGGAAGATATAAGTATTGTATGACTGAAAGAGCGATAGCAGCGCTGTAGTAGGGGAATATATAATACTTAGTATTGTTTGACTGAAAGAGCGACGACAGAATTGTAGTTAGGAAAGATATAAGTATTGTATGACTGAAAGAGCTATGGCAACGCTTTAGTTGGGGAATATATGATACTTAGTATTGTTTGACTGAAAGAGCGACGATAGCACTGTAGTTGGGGAAGATATAAGTATGTATGACTGTCAGAGTAATGGCAGCGTTGTAGATGGGGAAGATATAATACTTAGTATTGTTTGACTGAAAGAGCGACGACAGCACTGTAGTTAGGAAAGATATAAGTATTGTATGACTGAAAGAGCAATGGCAACGCTGTAGTTGGGGAATATATGATACTTAGTACTGTTTGACTGAAAGAGCGACGACAGCACTGTATTTGGGGAAGATATAAGTATGTATGACTGTAAGAGTGATGACAGCGCTGTAGATGGGGAAGATATAAGTATTGTATGACTGTAAGAGCGATGACAGCGTTGTAGTTGGGGAAGATATAAGTATTTAATGACTGTAAGAGTGGTGGCAGCGTTGTAGATGGGGAAGATATAAGTATTGTATGACTGTAAGAGTGGTGACAGCGCTGTAGTTGGGGAAGATATAAGAATTGTATGACTGTAAAATGGTGACAGCGCTGTAGATGGGGAAGATATAAGTATTGTATGACTGTAAGAGTGATGGCAGCGCTGTAACTAGAAAATATATCACTATTGTATGACTGTAAGAGTGATGGCAGCGCTGTAGTTGGAGAAGATATAAGTATTGTATGACTGTAAGAGGGATGGCAGTGCCGTAGATGGGGAAGATATAATCATTGTATGACTGTAAGAGTGATTGCAGCGCTGTAGTTGGGGAAGATATAAGTATTGTATGACTGTAAGAGTTACATGTATGTCAGTGCTGTAGCAAGAAAAAATATAAATATTTTATGACTGTAAGAGTGATGGCAGCGCTGTAGTTGGGGAAGATATAAGTATTGTATGACTGTAAGAGTGGTGGCAGCGTTGTAGATGGGGAAGATATAAGCATTGTATGACTGTAAGAGTGATTGCAGCGCTGTAGTTGGGGAAGATATAAGTATTGTATGACTGTAAGAGTGATGGCAGCGCTGTAGTTCGGGAAGATATAAGTATTGTATGACTGTAAGAGTTATGTCAGCGCTGTAGCTAGAAAAAATATCAATATTTTATGACTGTAAGAGTGATGACAGCGCTGTAGTTGGGGTAGATATAAGTATTGTATGACTGTAAGAGTGGTGGCAGCGTTGTAGATGGGGAAGATATAAGTATTGTATGACTGTAAGAGTGATGGCAGCGCTGTAGATCGGGAAGATATAAGAATTGTATGACTGTAAGAGTGATGACAGCGCTGTAGTTGGGGTAGATATAAGAATTGTAAGACTGTAAGAGTTATGGCAGCGCTGTTGATGGGGAAGATATAAGCATTGTATGACTGTAAGAGTGATGACAGCGCTGTAGTTGGGGTAGATATAAGTATTGTATGACTGTAAGAGTTATGGCAGCGCTGTTGATGGGGAAGATATAAGCATTGTATGACTGTAAGAGTGATGACAGCGCTGTAGTTGGGGTAGATATAAGAATTGTACGACTGTAAGAGTTATGGCAGCGCTGTTGATGGGGAAGATATAAGCATTGTATGACTGTAAGAGTGATGACAGCGCTGTAGTTGGGGTAGATATAAGTATTGTATGACTGTAAGAGTGATGGCAGCGCTGTAGTTTGGGTAGATATAAGTATTGTATGACTGTAAGAGTGATTGCAGCGCTGTAGATGGGGAAGATATAAGCATTGTATGACTGTAAGAGTGATGACAGCGCTGTAGATGGGGAAGATATAAGTATTGTATGACTGTAAGAGTGATGACAGCGCTGTAGTTGGGGATGATATAAGAATTGTATGACTGTAAGAGTGATGACAGCGCTGTATATGGGGAAGATATAAGTATTGTATGACTGTAAGAGTGATGACAGCGCTGTATATGGGGAAGACATAAGTATTGTATGACTGTAAGAGTGGTGGCAGCGTTGTAGATGGGGAAGATATAAACATTGTATGACTGTAAGAGTGATGACAGCACTGTAGTTGGGGAAGATATAAGTATTGTATGACTGTAAGAGTGGTGACAGCGCTGTAGATGGGGAAGATATAAGTATTGTATGACTGTAAAAGTGGTGGCAGCGCTGTAGTTGGGGAAGATATAAGTATTGTATGACTGTAAGAGTGGTGGCAGCGCTGTAGATGGAGAAGATATAAGTACTGTATGACTGTAAGAGTGGTGGCAGCGTTGTAGTTGGGGTAGATATAAGTATTGTATGACTGTAAGAGTGATGGCAGCGCTGTAGATGGTGAAGATATAAGTATTGTATGACTGTAAGAGTGATGGCAGCGCTGTAGTTCGGGAAGATATAAGTACTGTATGACTGTAAGAGTGGTGGCAGCGTTGTAGTTGGGGTAGATATAAGTATTGTATGACTGTAAGAGTGATGGCAGCGCTGTAGATGGGGAAGATATAAGTATTGTATGACTGTAAGAGTGATGGCAGCGCTGTAGATGGGGAAGATATAAGTATTGTATGACTGTAAGAATGATAGCAGCGCTACAGTTAAGGAAGCTGTCTATTGCATGACTGATACTGCCATGATGTGACTGATAGGGTAATAACCTATGACTGGATCAATTGACACCGTCGCTGTCATCATATAACACTGCTTATAGTATTGCTGTTGAAATCTCCGCTGTTGCACCAATTGTTAGTTTTTTTAATAGCTTTATGTTTGTTAGACAGTTGGTTTATTAGCCATTTCTAACAGTCTTTCAGTGTCTGTCAGCCATTTGAATGGAGGTCAATACACCAAACATCGCACTTGGTATACATTAAACTGTTAGTCAGTATCAGTCACACCTTATATCTGAGGTCACTGACTACTTCCCATTTATTCTGAGGTACGAGCCAAATGGTAGGCCTTAGAACAAAGTTCCTGTCCAATCGTCACAGACATTATGTCCGGGCGCTCGCGGCCTCTTGATTGACAGAATAATAGTAATTATATTTCATAACGTTCACAGAGCCACCTGCTATAATTGTTATATCGTGTCGTTTTCGGAGATGAGACATACATGTACGTTTGTGAAATAATAATTGGTATTTTGATCTGATATAAACTTCTACTTATTGTTGTTAGTGTCTTTCTCAAAATTCTCTTGCAATAAAGGTACTGTTTCATAAAGATCCTCTAACAACAATAAACAAGAAACATTTTTTCTAAAAAAAAAAGAAGATACATGTCTTGACTATTATTTAATTAAGGATTAAAAGTTGAATTGTGAGTTTTCATCTGGTGATGAAAAACAGTAGGCCAGTTTAATGTTACCGAAACTCAAAATATCAAACTTACTAGTTTTACAATTAAATGTAGTTTACACTATATTCAGTTTGGTTAAAGATAAAAAAGTTTTAATATTGTCCTTTGCTTGGGCGCACATTTCCCTCAGTGGTTTTTATTATATATTCACAGTATATATCAAAAGAGCAATCGTTATTAGTGTTAAATAAACATGTTTTACTTTTGAAAATATGTCAGATAAAACAAATTTTACCAAATGATTATAATTGTGTAATATCAATGCCAATTCAGTGTTGTCAAAAAGCAAACATGTATATAGTTTTGCAATAGCTTCTAACACGCATGACACAACTTTTAAATCAAGTTTAAACAGTCATTAATGAAACAGATTTTAAAAAAGGTGTTAAACACCGTATAAAATGTTTCATAATTTCCAGGTTCGACTTTTCCAGCAAAAGCTATTTGTTCTTATGTGCCTTCCCCGATTGACATTTCCAGCAAAGGCTATTTGTTCTTATGTGCCTTCCCCGATTGACATTTCCAGCAAAAACTATTTATTCTTATGTGCCTTCCCCGATTGACATTTCCAGCAAAAACTATTTATTCTTATGTGCCTTCCCCGATTGACATTTCCAGCAAAAACTATTTATTCTTATGTGCCTTCCCCGATTGACATTTCCAGCAAAAACTATTTATTCTCATGTGCCTTCCCCGATTGACATTTCCAGCAAAGCTATCTGTTCAAATATGCATTTCTAGAAAGATATATCCAGCAAAAGCTATCTGTTCTAATGTTGCTTCCCAGATTGGCATTTACAGCAAAAGATTCTGCTGAAAATGACAATCGGGGAAGGCACATTTAAACAGATACTACTTATTTCTTCCCCAGCTACAGTGCTGCCATCTCTCTTTCAGTCATACCATACTTATATCGTCCCGAACTACACCGCTGCCACTACTCTTTCAGTAATACAATACTTATATCTTCCCCTACTACAGCGCTGTCATCACTGTAATGGAACAGTAACATGCCGACTCCTTCTTGTCACAACGATTCCGAAAGATGTTTTCTGCTAGACTGGACGGAGTTTTCATAGAATAGTCAGATATATATAGTGAAACACTCCACATACCTTAGTGAATTTCGTGCAAATTATGAATCAACAACTTTCTCTACGATATGGTACGATGCGGATTTTACGCTGTTAAGCTCAATGTAAATTTAAAATAGTTTTATAAATAATAAACCCGTTTAATTGTTATAACTTTCTGAACACTTAATGTATTTTCATGAAAAGTATGGTATGACTGAAAGAGCAATAGCAGCGCTGTAGTTTGGGAAGGTATAAATATTGTATGTCTGAAAGAGCAATAGCAGCGCTGTAAGTTGGGAAGGTATAAATATTGTATGTCTGAAAGAGCAATGGCAGCGCTTTAGTTAGGGAAGGTATAAGTAGTATATGTCTGTAAAAGCGATGGCAGCACTGTAGTTTAGGAAGGTATAAATATTGTATGTCTGAAAGAGCAATGGCAGCGCTGTAGATGGGGAAGATATAAGTAGTATATGTCTGTAAAAGCGATGGCAGCACTGTAGTTTGGGAAGATATAAGTATTGTATGACTGAAAGAGCGATGGCACCGCTGCAGTTGGGGAAGATATAATACGTAGTATTGTTTGACTTAAAGAGCGACGACAGCACTGCAGTTGGGGAAGATATAAGTATTGTATGACTGAAAGAGCGATGGCAGCGCTGTAGTTGGGGAAGATATAATGCTTAGTATTGTTTGATTGGAAGAGCGACGACAGCACTGTAGTTGAGGAAGATTGTATGACCGAAAGAGTGATGGCAGCACTGTAATTTGGGAAGATATAAGTATTGTATGACTGAAAGAGCGATGGCAGCGCTGTAGTTGGGGAAGATATAATACTTAATATTGTTTGACTGAAAGAGCGATGACAGCACTGTAGTTGGGGAAGATATAAGTATTGAACGACTGAAAGAGCGATAAAAGAAACATTTTTTTCTAAAAAAAAAAATAAGATAAATGTCTTCACTATTATTTAATTAAGGATTAAAAGTTGAATTGTGAGTTTTCATCTGGTGATGAAAAACATTAAGCCAGTTTAATGTTACCAAAACTCAAAATTCGGCTTTTAAACCTTATATTTATACTATATTCTACAGCTATTTAAGATAAAATATTTACGTTAATTCTGTAATTTTCATATTTAAAAAGCAAATTATACGCATTAAACTGCAAAGCCAATGTCATGAATGTAGCGGCGACGTTGTCAACATATTGAATAAGTGCACGCATTTGTAATACAACTTACGGCAAACGTCACGTGAAACTAACGGCAACGTGACATCTCACCAGCAAAATAAAATCGTGCAACTAATGAAATGTAAACTGGCCCTTTTCTGCAAGTGTTTTTCATTGGGAAATGAAATGCAGTCAATTTATATAGTTGATTATGGCCGATTGCAGCGGGAATGTTAATATGTATTTTTAAAGATAGTTGAATATTGTACAATACATTCTTCGTCATTTTCACTTCATCGTATGTCAAAGATAACGCCAAATATTGAGAGATACATCTAGACAACTAAAGCCAGGTCGATCATTCCTTCTGCACCATTTCTGTATTCGTTTTGGTCGCCACCAATATCCCATTGAACTTTGACCCATCCCTCTGTTGTTAGAGTCACATCTGTTACTGTGCCTTCACTCCCCGGGCCACCATCCTAAACGAGAGTGTAAATTTAATACGAATGCTGGTGAATTAAACAGCTCACATAATTTTGATCAATATTTGAATAATATGCTAATTTGGTGTATTTTTCAACAATTATAGATAGAAAGAGAACTTTGTATTTAACCAGTTCCGATTACTGGACACTAGCTATATTGTACTAAAAGTACACTAAATTATAACGGAATCAAGGTAAGACAATATAAGAATCAAATTGTATAGCATTTTTATATGGCATACTCAAATGACAAAACACAATATTCCACAGTCAACTCAAAGACATTTTGCATGGAATTACAAAACACCACACATACCAAAATCTTTATGCTATACACACCAAACTGTCACAGTAAAATAATATTCTACTGTAATAGAACTAAATCAGATTACACTAAAACAGAATACAATTATAAAGTACTAAAAATTACAGAATAAAATTACAAAGTATTATCAACTACAGAATACAATTACAAAGTACTACAAATTACAAAATGTAATCACAAAGTACAAAGTATTATCAACTACATAATAAAATTACAAAGTACTATCAATTACAGAAAAAAATTACAAAGTACTACCAATTACAGAATAAACATATAAAATACTACCAAATACAGAATAAGCATGATGATTACAAAGTAATGTAAATTACAGAATAAAATTACAAAGCATTACCAATTACAGAATAAAATTAAAAAGTACTCTCAATTACAGAATAAAATTACAATTTTGAGAACACGTTCAATTTCAGAATAAACTCAAAACTGCTTAGTATATCAATATGGATCACTTAGGTTGTAACACAATTCAATTAAGCTCAAATTTATCCAGCCATAAGATCAGAAATTACAAACAATTTTTAAACATATTATATCAACTGTTTTAAGGAATAATGTTTAATTCAATGAAAACGAAATCTATATAATAAACACAGAGCACTTTACATCCTATAGTAACAAAATAAAATCATAAAAAAAAAATTCTGTATTATAAAATAATAAAATCACAGCGCACACCATAGTTAACACAGAACACTATTTTATTATAACATTTTTACATTACAAAACAAATTTGATTCACAAAACACTTTTTCAAAACGTTATCAGATAACACTATTCTATATAAGTTACAATATCAAACCAGATCAAAATTTTTTATATAAGTTAAAGTATCATATCAGATAACACTATTTTAAATAAGTTACAATATCAAAACAGATCAAAATATTTTATATAAGTTACAATTTCAAACCAGAAAACATTATTTTATATAAAGATAACACTAATATATATAAGTTACAATATCAAATCAGATAACACTATTTTGTATCAGATACAACATCATATCAGATAACAATATTTTGTATTAGTTGTATCAAATAATTTGACTACTATATTACCAACGCAGAATACATGTATGACGTTACAACAGAATCGAATAACAGCGTAATATATTATCAATGCAGAACATTACGTTACAACAATTCAAACAAGAAAATATCGGTGGAACAGATGGATGCTCCCCAAGTGAGTGTTTGACTCTGTACCGGCTACTTGGTTGAAAAATACCAAACTGCATAGCAGGAACATATGTGGCTCTACACTTCAAAGAACTCATTCACAAATCATTGAACCGGAACAAAATGCAATATGCGCAAATCCTAGCTAGTTTTACAGAATTAAAACCAGAGGTTGTAGCGAAATAGCGTCATGACGACAATATGCACATCTCCACTTGGTAATGATGCATCCTAGCAAGTTTCATACAATTCCAAACACAGGTTGTAGAGAAATAGAGCGGAGAAGAATTTTGTCACAGACTGAATCAAAGGGCCATAACTCAATGAAAAATCATCGAACTGGAACACGAACACGAGGTTGTAGAGAAATAGCGCAGATAATAATTTGGTCAGACTCAATAAAAGGGCCATAACTCCATAAAAAATCATCGAACCGGAAAACATAGACAATATGCACATCTGCACTTGGTAATGATGCTTCCTAGCAAGTTTCATAAAATTTCGGCATGGGGTTATAGAGAAATAGCGCGGACAAGAATTTGGTCACAGACAGAATCAAAGGGCCATAACTCCGTGAAAAATCATCGAACCGGAACACAAAAACAAAATGCGCATCTACACTTGGTAAAGATGCAACCTAGCAAGATTAATAAAATTCCAACCAGAGGTCGTAGAGAAATAGACCGGACAAGAACTTGGGGACGCACGAACGGACGCACGCACACACGGACGAAGCGGCGACTATATGCTTTCCCCCTTTGGGGGGTATAATAACAGAGCACTGTATTATCAACGCTGAATATCACATAACAACAGAATCAAATAACAGAGTACTATATTACCAATGCAGAACATCACATTACAACAGAATCAAATAACAGAATACTATATTACAAACTCAGAACATCACATTACCACAGAATCAAATAACAGAGTACTTTATTATCAATGCAGAACCTTACATATAAGTTACAACAGAACCAAATAACAGAGTACTATATCACCAACGCAGAACATTACATTACAACAGAATCAAATAACAGAGTTTCAATATTACCATCGCTGAATATTACGTTACAACAGAATCAAATAACAGAGTTACAATATTACCAAAGAAGAACATTACGTTACAACAGAATAAAATAACAGAGTTTTATATTATCAACGCAGAAAACTACATTATAAAAACATCAAATAACAGAGTACTATATTACCAAAGCAGAACGTTACGTTACAACAGAATCAAATAACAGAGTACAATATTACCAATACAAAACATTACATTACAACAGAATTAAATAAAAGAGTACTAAATAACCAAAGCAGAACATTACATCACAACATAATCAAATAACAGAGTACTATATTACCAAAGCAGAACGTTACGTTACAACAGAATTAAATAACATAGTACTCTATTACTAATGCAAAACATTACATTACAACAGAATCAAATTACTGAGTTTTATATTATCAACGCAAAATATTACATTACCGCATAACCAAATAACAGAGTACTATATAACCAAAACAGAACGTTACGTTACAACAGAATCGAATAACAGAGTACTATATTACTAATGCAGAACATTACATTACAACAGAATTAAATAACAGAGTACTAAATTACCAACGCAGAACATAACGTTACAACAGATCCAAAAAACAAAGTACTATATTGTCAACGCAGAACATTACGTTACAATAGAATCAAATAACAAAGTATTATATTACCAACGCAGAACAAAACGTTACAACAGAACCAAATAACAGAGTACTTTATTGTAAACACAGAACATTACGCTACAACAGAATCAAATAACAGAGTACTATATTGTCAACGCAAATCATTACGTTACAACAGAACCAAATAACAGTGTACTATATAACCAATGCAGAACATAAGTTACAACAGAATCAAATGACAGAGTACGATATTGTTAACGAAGAACATTACGTTACAACATAATCAAGTGACAGAGTACTATACTACCAACGCAAACCATTACGTTACAACAGAATCCAATAACAGAGTTCTATATTACCAACGCAGAATATTGCATTGCATCAAAATCGTATTTCAACTTGAAAATAATGTTAATACTTTGTCTAACCCTGTTTTTGTTTTGTGCATATACAATGTGTTTACAGTGAATAAATAAATGAAATATAAAATGATTAACTAAAGACAATATATAGCTTAAAACACATAACATTACATATTGAAAGAATTTTATTCGAGACCACTTCAATTTCACTGAAATCAAATTGAAACAAAGTCAATGGTCTTATAACTCAGATATACCACCTGGTCGCCCCATTTCCAGTCAGGTCCTCTGATCACCCTGTCATTTAATTTGAGAGACAGCGGTATAACTGAAATGAAATAGCACACAACCATAAAAGTTTACAATGTATAAAAAACTAACAAATTATTGTTCTTTATATAGCATGTGAGTAGCCATGAATTCTACATCAGATTCAAATAATAAATGACTATAATACCAACGCAGAACATAACGTTACAACATAATCAAATAACAGAGTACAATATTACCACTGCATAACATCACATTACAACTAAACCAAATAACACAGTACAAAATTACCAACGCAGAACATTATGTTACAACATAACCAAATATCAGAGTACTAAATTACCAAAGCAGAAAAGTATGTTACAACAGAACCAAATATCAGAGTACTAAATTATCAATGCCGAACATTATGTTACAACAAAACCAAATAACAGAGTACTGTATTACAAACGCAGAATATGACGTTACAACAGAATCAAATAACAGAGTACTATATTACCAATGCATAACATCAAATTACTACAGAACCAAATAACAGAGTATTATATTACCAAGGCAGAACATGTCGTTACAAAAGAACCAAATAACAGGGTACTATATTACCAACGCATAACATCAAATTACAACAGAATCAAATAACAGAGTACTGTATTACAAAGGCAAAACATTACGTTTAAACAGAATCAAATAACAGAATACTAAACTACCAATGCAGAACATTACGTTACAAAAGAATCAAATACAAGGGTACTATATTAACAACGCATAACATCAAATTACAACAGAATCAAATAACAGAGTACTATATTACCAATGCAGAACATAACGTTACAACATAATCAAATAATAGAGTACTATATAACCAACACAGAACATAACATTACAACAGAACCAAATTACAGAGTACTTCATTACCAACGCAGAACATTACATTACAACAGAGTCAAATAACAGAGTACTATATAACCAATGTTGATCATTACGTTACAACAGAGTCAAATAACAGAGTACTATATTACCAATGCAGAACATTACGTTACAACATAATCAAATAACAGAGTACTACATTACCAACTCAGAACATTGCATTACAACAGATTCAAATTACAGAGTACTATATTACCAATGCAGAACATTATATTACAACATAATCAAATAACAGAGTACTATATTACCAATGCAGAACATTACGTTACAACATAATCAAATAACAGAGTACTATATTACTAACTCAGAACATTACATTACAACAGAGTCAAATAACAAAGTACTATATTACCAATGAAGAACATTACGTTACAACATAATCAAATAATAGAGTACTATATTACCAACGCAAAACATTACATTACAACAGAGTCAAATAACAGAGTACTATAATACCAATGCAGAACATTACGTTACAACATAATCAAATAACAGAGTACTATATTACCAATGCAGAACATTACGTTACAACATAATCAAGTAACAGAGTACTATATTACCAACTCAGAACATTACATTACAACAGAGTCAAATTACAGAGTACTATATGACCAATGAAGAACATTACGTTACAACATAATTAAATAATAGAGTACTATATTACCAACGCAGAACATTACATTACAACAGAGTCAAATAACAGAGTACTATATTACCAATGAAGAACATTACGTTATAACAGAGTCAAATAACAGAGTACTATATTACCAAAGCAGAACATCACGTTACAACATAATCAAATAACAGAGTACTATATTACCAACTCAGAACATTACATTACAACAGAGTCAAATAACAGAGTACTATATTACCAATGCAGAACATTACGTTACAACATAATCAAATAATAGAGTTCTATATTACCAACGCAGAACATTACATTACAACACAGTCAAATAACAGAGTACTACATTACCAATGCAGAACATTACGTTACAACATAATCAAATAACAGAGTACTATATTACCAACGTAGAACATGACGTTATAACAGAACCTTATATCAGAGTGCTATTTTACCAATACCGAACAATATTTTACAACAGAACCAAATAACAGAGTGCTGTATTACCAACGAAGAACATGACGTTTAAACAGAATCAAATAACAGAGTACTATATTACCAATACAGAACATTACGTTACAACATAATCAAATAACAGAGTGCTACATTACCAACTCAGAATATTACATTACAACAGATTCAAATAACAGAGTACTATATTACCAACGCAGAACATTAAGTTACAACAGAGCCAATTAACAGAGTACTATATTATAAATACAGAACATTATGTTACAACACAACTAAATACTAGAGCACTTTATTGCCAATGCAGAACATCAAATTACAACAGAATCAAATGACAGAGTACTATGTTACCAACGCAGAACATTTCGTGACTACAGGATCAAATGACAGAGTACTTTATTACCAATGCAGAGCATGACGTTATAACAGAATCAAGTAACAGAGTACTATATCATCAATGCAGAACATTATGATACAACAAAATCAAGTTATAGAGTACTATATTACCTAGGCAGAACATTACGTTACAACAGAACAAAATAACAGAGTACTATATTACCAATACTGAACATTACGTTACAACACAACTAAATACTAGAGTACTATATTACCAACGCCAAACATGTCGTTACTACAAAACCAAATAACAGAGTTCTATATTACCAACGCGTAACAGTACGTTAATACAAAACTAAATAACAGAGTACTAAATAACCAACGCAGAACATTACATTTAATCAGAATCAAATAACAGAGTACTGTATTACCAACACAGAACATTATGCTACAACAGAACTAAATAACAGAGTACTAAATTACCAACGCAGAACATTACACTACAACAGAGTCAACTAACAGAGTACTATTTTACCAACGCAGAACATAACGTTACAACAGAATCAAATACCAGAGTACTAAATTACCAATGCAGAACATAACGTTATAACAGAACCTAATATCAGAGTGCTATTTTACCAATAAAGAAACTATTTTTTCAACAGAACCAAATAACAGAGTACTATATTAACAACGAAGAACATGACGTTTAAACAGAATCAAATAACAGAGTTCTATATTACCAGTGCAAAACATTGCGTTACAACAGAGCCAAATAACAGAGTACTATATTACCAACGTAGAACATTACGTTATAACAGAACCTAAATTCAGAGTGCTATATTACCAATAAAGAAATTATGTTACAACAGAACCAAAAAAAACAGAGTACAATATTACCAACGTAGAACATGACGTTTCAACAGAATCAAATAACAGAGTACAATATTACCAACGATGAACATTATGTTACAACAGAGCCAAAAAAACAGAGTACTATATTACCAACGCAGAACATTACGTTACAACAGAACCAAATAACAGAGTACTATATTACCAACGATGAACAGTACGTTACAACAGATCCAAATAACAGAGTACTATATTACCAATACCGAACATTATGTTACATCACAACTAAACACTAGAGTACTTTATTGCCAATGCAGAGCATCAAATAACAACAGAATTAAATAACGGAGTAAATAGAGAATTGATACTGTCAGTGAACAGTAATGTAGTAAATTATACCAAGCACATATAGTGAAATATTACTGTCAGTGAACAGTCATGGAGTAAAGTATACCATGCAAACATAGAAAATTGTAACTGTAAGTGAACAGTCGTGTAATAAAGTATACCTCGCACACATACAGAATTGTTTGTCAGTGAACAGTCAGGAAGTAAAATATAACATGCACACATATAGAATTGTTACTGTCAGTGAACAGTCATGAAGTAAAGTATTTTAGTACACATATTGAATTGTTACAGTCAGTGAACAGTCATGTTTTAAAGTATAACATGTACACAAATAGAACTGTTGCTGTCAGTGAACAGTCATATATTAAAATATACCATGTACACATATAGAATTGTAACTGTCAGTGAACAGTCACATATAGAATTGTTACTATCAGCGGAAAGTCATGTAGTAAAGTATTACACGCACACAAATAAAATTGTTACTGTCAGTGAACAGTCATGTAGTAAAGTATTACACGGACACATATAGAATTGTTACTGTCAGTAAACAGTCATGTAGTAAAATATAACATGCACACATATAGAATTGTTACTATCAGTTAACAGTCCTGAAAAAAAGTATGCCATTCACACATATAGAATTGTTACTGTCAGTGAACAGTCATGAAGTAAAGTATGTCATCCACACATATAGAATTGTTACTGTCAGTTCACAGTCATGAAGTAAAGTATGCCAGCCACACATATAGAACTATTACTGTCAGTGAACAGTCATGAAGTAAAGTATGCCATCCACACATATAGAATTGTTACTGTCAGTGAACAGTCATGAAGTAAAGTATGCAAGCCACACATATAGAACTATTACTGTCAGTGAACAGTCATGAAGTAAAGTATGCCATCCACACATATAGAATTGTAACTGTCAGTGAACAGTCATGAAGTAAAGTATGCCATCCACACATATAGAATTGTTACTGTCAGTGAACAGTCATGAAGTAAAGTATGTCATCCACACATATAGAATTGTTACTGTCAGTGAACAGTCATGAAGTAAAGTATGCCATCCACACATATAGAATTGTAACTGTCAGTGAACAGTCATGAAGTAAAGTATGCCATCCACACATATAGAATTGTTACTGTCAGTGAACAGTCATGAAGTAAAGTATGCCATCCACACATATAGAATTGTTACTGTCAGTGAACAGTCATGAAGTAAAGTATGCCAGCCACACATATAGAATGATTACTGTCAGTGAACAGTCATGAAGTAAAGTATGCAAGCCACACATATAGAACTATTACTGTCAGTGAACAGTCATGAAGTCAAGTATGCCATCCACACATATAGAATTGTAACTGTCAGTGAACAGTCATGAAGTAAAGTATGCCATCCACACATATAGAATTGTTACTGTCAGTGAACAGTCATGAAGTAAAGTATGCCAGCCACACATATAGAATTGTAACTGTCAGTGAACAGTCATGAAGTAAAGTATGCCATCCACACATATAGAACTATTATTGTCAGTGAACAGTCATGAAGTAAAGTATGCCATCCACACATATAGAATTGTTACTGTCAGTGAACAGTCATGAAGTAAAGTATGCCATCCACACATATAGAATTGTTACTATCAGTGAACAGTCATGAAGTAAAGTATGCCATCCACACATATAGAATTGTTACTGTCAGTGAACAGTCATGAAGTAAAGTATGCCATCCACACATATAGAATTGTTACTGTCAGTGAACAGTCATGAAGTAAAGTATGCCATCCACACATATAGAATTTTTACTGTCAGTGAACAGTCATGAAGTAAAGTATGCCATCCACACATATAGAATTTTTACTGTCAATTAAAAGTCATGAAGTAAAGTATACCACGTATACATATAGAATAGTGACTGTCAGTGAACAGTCATGTAGTAAAGTATTTTATGCACACGTATAGAATTGTTGCTGTCATATGAAAAGTCATGAAGTAAATAATACTATACACACATATAGAATTGTTATTGTCAGTGAACAGTCATGTAGTAAAGTATATCTTGTACACATATAAAATTGTTATTGTCAGTGAACAGTCTTGTAGCAAAGTATATTATGCACACATATATAATTGTTACTGTCATATAAAAAGTCATGAAGTAAATAATACCATGCACACATATAGAATTGTTAATTGTTAAAATAAACCATGTATGCATATAAAGTTCATACTGTCTCTGAACAGTCATGTAGTTAAATATACCATGCACACGCATAGAATTATTACTGTCAGCGAACAATCATGAAATAAATGATAAGGGGAGGGCCGTAACTAATGTTGCTAGAACTTGTGGCCCAACCCGTTTGCTATGTGAATTATGCAATAAAATATGTTTAAACTAAATGAATGATATCATGTACGCATATAAAATTGTTACTGTCAGTGAACAGTCATGAAGTAAATTATACCATGCACACATGTAGAATTGTTAATGTCAGAGAACAATCATAAAGCAAAGTATTATATGTGCACATATAGTTGTTACTGTCAGTGAACAGTCATGTAGTAAAGTATAACATGTACACATATAGAATTTTTACTGTCAGTGAACAGTCATGTAGTAAAGTATAAGATGTACACATATAGAATTGTTGCTGTCAGTGAACATTCATGTAGTAAAGTATACCTCGCACAAATATAGAATTGTTACTGTCAGTGAACAGTCATGTAGTAAAGTATAAGATGTACATATATAGAATTGTTGCTGTCAGTGAACATTCATGTAGTAAAGTATACCATACACACATATAGAATTTTAACTGTCAGTGAACAGTCATGTAGTAAAGTATAACATGCACACATATAAAATTGTTACTGTCAGTGAATAGTCATGTAGTAAAATATAACATGCAATCATATAAAATTGTTACTGTCAGTGATCAGTCCTGTAGTAAAGGAATACCATGCACACATATAAAATTTTTACTGTCGGTGAACAATCATGTTACCTTGCAAAGATTTAGAACTGTTACTGACAGGAACAATCATGTAGTAAAATATACCATGTACACATATAAAATTGTTACTCTCAGTGAAACTTATGAAGTGAAGTTTACCATGAAGGCATATAGAATTGTTACTGTCAGTGAACAGTCATGAAGTAAAGTATACCATGTACATATATAGAATTGTTGCTGTCAGGGAACAGTCGTGCAGTAAAGTATACCATAAACATATATAGAATTGTTGCTGTCAGGGAACAGTCGTGCAGTAAAGTATACCATAAACATATATAGAATTGTTGCTGTCAGGGAACAGTCGTGCAGTAAAGTATACCATAAACACATATAGAATTGTTACAGTCAGTGAACAGTCGTGTAGTAGTGTATACAATGTATACATATAGAATTGTTACTCTCAGTGAAAAGTTTGTAGTTAAGTATACCATATACAAATATAGAATTGTTACTGTCAGTGAACAGTCAGGAAATAAAGTATAACATGTATACATATAGAATTGTTACTGTCAGTGAACAGTCGTGCAGTAAAGTATACCATAAACACATATACAATTGTTACTGTCAGTGAACAGTCGTGCAGTAAAGTATACCATAAACACATATAGAATTGTTACTGTCAGTGAACAGTCATGGACGTTCACCAGCAGAAACAATTATTTGGAATATTTTTTTTATCAATTTTTTTTTTTTTCAATTATATTATTTGAATAGTTGATAACATTGGATTTTAACCAAATGGTGCTATTAAGCTATGAAGTAGTAAATCAATGTTTTGATCGTGTTTTTTTTTTCGTGTTTTAGAAAGTTAAAAGAAAAATGGAAAATGAGCAACAGCCAAAAAACACAAACAACAACATACAGTCAAGAATATCAAAATCTAAAAAATTATCTTGACCCTTTTCGTGTATAATTCGTCTTCTGATTATGTTGCTGTTTACATTTAACAATGGAATTATCAAATCTAATGCTATAGGAAACCTTCATAATACATCAAGAAGCATGAAAATGAGAATTGTCTCTACAAAAGTGAATTCATTTTTGTAGATGTAAATATTTATTTTATGTCAACTCTGGGTATTTTATGAAAGCAAAAATGTTTGAAAATAGCATGCCTTAGATCTTCTGTAAAAAAAATAAAAAAATAAATCCATGTTGTAAAAACATGAAACTCAAAAAATAGAATGCACCATAAATGTTTCCACATACATGTATACATAACTATATAGAGCGAACTGTTTTAAATGATTTATAAAAACATTCTGCACAAATTTGTCTTTGTATTCTTTGTTACTCATAAAGGATATATAGCATTCTGGGGGAAAATCTATAGTATAATCTATACATTTTGTATGTACTGGGTTTACGGTTGTTTTTTTTTAATTTATATACATTATCTTTTAAATATAAAAACAATTTATATACAATTTTTAAGATAAGATCGGAAGTTAGTGTAAATGGTTTTCATAGAAAATTATGGAACATGAAGTTATATTATATATATATATACATCATATAACAAATGTGTACATCTGTAAACACACACATACATACATACATATATATATATATATATATATATATATATATATATATATATATATATATATATATATATATATACACCTATAGACTTATACTATTATTTGGAATATAAGACTACATGTCGTCCACCGGTAGAAACAATTGTATGGAATATTAGGCTACATGTAAGTTCACTAGCAGAAACAATTATATGGAATATAAGACTACAGGTACGTCCACTGGTAGAATCAATTGTATGGAATATTAGACTACTGGTCCATATTCGTTCACATGTAGAAACAATTATATGGAATTTTATACTACAGGTACGTCCCCCAGTAGAATCAATTGTATGAAATATTAGACTACTGGTACGTCCACCGGTAGAAACAATTGTATGGAATATTAGACTACCGGTACGTCAACCGGTAGAAACAATTATATGTAATATTAGACTACTGGTATGTCTACCGGTAGAAACAATTGTATGGAATATTAGACTTCTGGTACGTCCACCGGTAGAAACAATTATATGGAATATTAGACTACTGCCACATTCACCGATAGAAACAATTGTATGGAATATTAAACTACTGGTACGTCCACCGGTAGAAACAATTATATGGAATATTAGACTACTGCCACATTCACCGATAGAAACAATTGTATGGAATATTAGACTTCTGCTACGTCCACCGTCCACCGGTAGAAACAATTATATGGAATATAAGACTACTGCCACATTCACCGATAGAAACAATTGAATGGAATATTAAACTAATGGTACGTCCACCGGTAGAAACAATTGTATGGAATATTAGACTACATGTACGTTGATCGGAAGAAACAATTGTATGGATTGTTAGACTACTTGTACGTTTAATGTTAGAAACAATTGTATGGAATATTAGACTACTGGTACATATTCGTTCACTGGTAGAAACAATTATATGGAATATTATACTTCAGGAACGTCCCCCAGTAGAATCAATTGTATTGAATATTAGACTACTGGTACGTCTCTACCGATAAAACAATTGTACGGAATATTAGACTACTGGTGCGTCAATCGGTAGAAACAATTATATGTAATATTAGACTACTGGTATGTCTACCGGCAGAAACAATTATATGGGAGTGTTAGACTACTGGTAGGTTCACCGATAGAAACAATTGTATGGAATATTAGACTTCTGGTACGTCCACCGGTAGAAAAAATTGTATGGAATATTAGACAACAGGTTCGTCCACCGGTAGAAACAATTATATGGAATAGTAGACTACTGCCACATTCACCGGTAGAAACAATTGTATGGATTATTAAACTAATGGTACGTCCACCGGTAGAAACAATTGTCTGGAATATTACACTACATGTACGTTGATCGGAAGAAACAATTGTATGGAATGTTAGACTACTTGTACGTTTAACGTTAGAAACAATTGTATGGAATATTAGACTACTGGTACGTCCGCCGGTAGAAACAATTGTATGGAATATTTGCATATTGAAACGTCCACCGGTAGAAACAGTTGTATAGAATATTAGACTACATGTACTTTCACTGGCAAAAACTATTTTATGGAATATTAGACTACAGGTACGTCCACCGGTAGAAAAAATGTATGGAATATTAGACAACAGGTACGACCACCGGTAGAAACAAATGTATGGAATATTAGACAACAGGTACGTCCACCGGTAGAAACAAATGTATGGAATATTAGACAACAGGCACGTCCACCGGTAGAAACAATTATATGGAATATTAGACTACTGTCACATTCACCGGTAGAAACAATTGTATCGAATACTAAACTATTGGTACGGCCACCGGTAGAAACAATTGTATGGAATATTAGATAACATGAACGTTGATCGGAAGAAACAATTGTATAGAATGTTACAGTACAGGTACGTTTAACGTTAGAAACAATTGTATGGAATATAAGACTACTGGTATGTCTACCGGTAGAAACAATTGTATTGAATATTAGACTACAGGTACGTCCACCGGTAGAAACAATTGTATGGAATATTAGACTACATGTACGTCTACCGGTAGAAACAATTGTATGGAATATAAGACTACAGGTACGTCAACTGGCAGAAACAATTGTATGTAATATAAGACTACATGTATATCCACCGATAGAAACTATTTTATTGAATATAAGACTACAGGTACGTCCAATGGTAGAAACAATTATATGGAATATTAGACTATAGGTACGTCAACTGGCAGAAACAATTGTATGTAATATAAGACTACATGTATATCCACCGATAGAAACTATTTTATTGAATATAAGACTACAGGTACGTCCACCGGTAGAAACAATTGTATGGAATATTAGACTTCAGGTACGTCCATTGTTTGGAATATTAGAATACAGGTACGTCCACCGGCTTTAAAAATTTTTATGGAATATTAGACTACATTGACGTCCACTGGTAGCAACAATTATATGGAATACTGGACTACAGGTACGTCTATCGGTAGAAACAATTGTTTGGAATATTATACTAAATTTACGTCCACCGGTAGAAACAATTATATGACATATTACACTACATGTTGGTCCACCAGTAGAAACAATTGTATGGAATATTTGACTACAGGTAGGTCCACCTGCAGAAAAAATGCATGGAATATAAGACTACTGGTTAGTTCACCGGTAGAAACAATTGTATGGAATAGTATACAACATGTACGTCCACCGGTAGAAAATATTGTATGGAATATAGATTAAAGGTACGTCCACCTGTAGAAATAACTGTATGGAATATTAGACTACAGGTAAGTCCACCGGTGTAACATTAAATTTTGATAAGTGATCAATTTTTAACATTGAAAACTGACCCCGTCCGTTATTTAATGACCAACAATTTGAAACTGACCGAATAGTCGGCCGGACCACATTTTAACATTGAAAACGTATGTTATAAATTTGGATGTTCTCGTTGAGTGAATTATAACAGGAAAATGTTGGTATATAGATATATCAATTATATGAATTATACAAGTCCTTGGATATATATATAGCTATCACTTCATGTATGTAAATTTGTCCACTCTGTCCAGATGTGTTGCATGTAATTCCATAGTATATAAGTCCTGGTCGACACCAAATTTATTGGTTTGGCAGAGGCCTTGATATTATATCTATGGTTTTCATTGTAGCTAGGCACACTTGCCGTAGTCTGGTCTGTACGTTTATGTCTTGGTTATTCACAAATAATTATCTCCATATATATATCATGCATTGTGAATGAGCATCTGAAAATATCCCAAAAATTGTAAATTCCGTTGTTGTGAATTTTATTACCTCCCTTTATGAAATTAAATATATATGAATTCACTTTATCTTTATGATCCAACGGGTATATAAATGTGTCCTTTATATAGCATGTGAGTAGTCATGAATCCTTAACTGAATCCTACTCATATAAAGCTATCACTTCATGTATGTAAATGTGTCCACCCTGTCTAAATGTGTTGCATGTAATTCCATAGTATATAAGTCCTGGTCGACAACAAATTTATTGGTT